>CM022945.1:27731927-27819819 GCA_012931725.1 Litsea cubeba | reverse complement strand
ATTAAAAAAAAAGATAAATCTGCAAATGGACACAATTTTAATTGAAAAGTTTACCCCCGAGTCAATTTACTTGTTTGATGACCTGAATCGTGGCCTGTGGGTCTAGAAAATATCTAAAGTTGGTGTTGGGTGACTTGGGTCATTTATTTTATGTTTGATCGCTAACATTCTGAATGTCAATCTCTCATAAAGTCCCTTTTAGCCTTTCTAAGATCTTAGAATAATTACAGATTTTTTAGTGCTAGTTTGAATATTTAGAATTCTACTTAGACAATATTATGAGAATTCCATTTTCTATGCAAAGAAGTATGCACAAGATCTTGCAAACAAACATGCAAGATCCAACGTAAATCCTGATATTGGAAATCAAATTAAACTGGCTGTAGGCTTTACGCGAAGACCAAAACTTCCAAAGGAAGTGAAAAAGAATGTTGGCTTAGAAATAACATAGATATAAAATTATATATTCATAACTGTGAATCTTAAATAGACTCCACTAATTAATATATGTATGACTCGTATTTGACTCCAACACTAATCAATTGAAATTTTCCAAGTCCGTGAGAAGTAAATCTGTCGGTGGATGTAGGCATGTCGAATAAAATAGCCCCTCACCAAATCAATTTATCCTCTTGACTTGACTGGATGAATGTGGCTTTTTAGCGGTATTTTCCTTTCAGACTGATGGGTTAACTTCCCTGGGTAGAGTTAGATCTCCGCTTAGTTTAAAGAAAGGATTCTTTTATTAAAGCGGGGAGCATGAAGGATATAAGGTGGATTGGTATAAGGGAGACTGGCGGTGACAAGAGTCCAGGAGGGTATCTCCAATTTGAAGTGCAATCTGCATATGAACGGACCCGTTCTTGTGATGGAACTGGTAACCCCTGCTTGCCGGGTAAAAACCCACTATGGCTCCAATGTGGTAGTACTGTTTCGAATCTACAACCTTCGGGTGCAAACCGTGGTCCTATGCTAACTGAGCTACCCCTCAGGGTGGTTGTGAAAGTGAGATGAACTCACAGATATAAGTGCATGTTTGGGAGGTCTAATTTTTTCCTCTATTTCTCTAATTCTCTAAAATGGATAAAGGTTTGAAAAAAATAAAGTGTTTGGCACCACCTTTCAGCCTCTCTCCATTTTAAAAAAGTAAAGGCAATGCTAGTTGAGAAATAGAGGGAAAAAATAAGAGGCAATGCTACAGTTTTTGTGCATAATAACGCCCAGTCCCTTTTTTTTTTTTTACAAATCCGAGAGACACAATCAAGATCCAAACTGTTGAATGTGTCCGCAAGGTCAAACACGACCATGCATCCAAATTTCAGCCGTTTAATCATCACCAAGCTCGAGATATGTGCCAAAAACCCTGAGCCTTTGAATATAATTTGTTTTGATCCGAGGGCCCCAAACTCGAGATCAAAATCGTTGGATATGTTTAAAGGGCTGAAAATAGTTATGTGGCCACTTTTGATCACATAATACCTTGTGAATCTCGAGACATGTGCAAAATAAATATAACCATTGATGTATTATGCTCAATATTGCATTCGTCCCGTAGCAGTAAACTATTTTAATTTTATTATTATTATTTCGTGGTGTCCATAATAAGATCTAAACCGTTAGAAATGTTCACAACATCAAACATGACTATGAGACCAAATTTCACCCATTAGATCATCACTAATCTCTAAATATGTGCAAACCGTGGATCTCAAGAATTATATGAAAAACTCTCAACCAATGACATAAAAATGTCTATTTAGCATAGACTCTTGCATTAACAAATACCTCTCTTTATTTTAGCCTCCTTTTTATGGCTTTTTTTTTTTTTATGTATGGGCCTATTTTGAATGGTCTTTAAAAAATATACTAGACCTCCCAAACAAGCCCTAACCTGAGTGGAGAGGAATTATACAAAGTAGAGGTGTACAAAATTAACCGTGACCCGACCCGACCCAGTAACACGACCCGACCCGTGGGTTAATGGGTGGGTCACTCCACCCAAAATTTCTGTGCTTGACCCGACCCATGACCGTTGGTACGGGTCTCACGGGTATTTTTTTTTTCATGTAGAAGACCAAGGATAAAAATCCAAGAGGGATGCCCACTTGTCAGGATGTGGTTTTAATTTCTCTTAAATGTAGTTCACCGACCAATTTCTAAATATTTGAGTTATAATATTGGTCTCATGTCTATGAACTCAAGGCCCATGTATACTATAATATATTTAGGGCGAGGAACATTTATTTTATTCCTATCAACAGATTAAAGGTGATATGACATGGAAAACACGGTACGTTTTGAAGCCTTTTTACATATATTTGACATCAGTTTGTTTAGATTTGTTGAATCTTGAATATCTTGTTGATTGTATTTAATCATTTAATTGGTGACAATATAATTAATGGTCAAGAAGAGAGTGATTAGTAGTTGAAATTGAACGTGGGTTTCGGGTCAAACCGCAACTACTTTTTTTTATACACCTCTACCCATGGTACAAAAGAAAGCCAGCAAACAACCGCAACCACTTTTTACTTTTACATCTAATCACTTTTAGTTCTTTAACAATTATCTGAAGGTTATTTTCATAAACAATTTGTTCTTCTACATAGGGGAAAAAAAAGGACCCGAACCCGACCCCTGACCCTTGACGCAAACGGGTTGGGTTCGAGTGGGTTTTCACCCACAAAAAAATACTGATAGGGTCGGGTTTGACCCGAAACCCACGGGTTTCGACCCGTGAACACCCCTAATACAATGTTATCCGTTTACGTCAACATTGCATTTGCTGACACACTTCTCCAGGAACTCAGTAGATAGGTGAGTCTTACTGTAAGGACTAAGGCGGCTATTGTAACGCCCCAATTCCGGATACCGTGAAAACCGTCAAAGTACCGAAATTGGCACGCTACTTCCCGGGAAATTCAAAAACTTCTAAGATCATAGGTCCGCAGTGAGGTCCAATTTAAAACTTTTTGAACAATAGTATAACAACAGTTAATATTGCGGAAGCATAAAGAAATAAGCGGAAGTAATACAAAGATAGCGGAAGCATAAGGTATCATCAAAATCATATCATGTATATCGGGCTTATCCAGCCTAAAATGACAAGTGATAAAAACCAAAGTTTAATTGTATATTTCCAACATTACCCAACTCACTACAAAAATCTCTCAAAATCCCAAACAAATAGACACTCAAACCCCAGCCACTGGTGTTGGCTCTCCACCCTCCGGCTCGACCTCTTGATCGGCCGGTCCCCATCAGTAGTAACCTACTATGGACACCTCTACGAGTGCGTACGCATCGCCCTCGAACTCGGGGTTAGGACCTAAGCACCAAGAGTGGATCAGATCTAAAGATCTGGCAAGTCACAGTATGCTAATAAATATAGAATGTATGCATCAAATGAGTAGAGACAGTAATAAAGTTAGGAGAATAGCAATGGTACAGATCATAGGCAGCTGAGCAAGATAAACAAATAGAATTAAGATAAATATAATATAATAAACCTATACAAAATGGCACACTCACACAAGTTGGATACCGCGGGATATTATGCCGTGGCCCTCCTATACTGAACACAGTCGCGGCGGGAAAATCTCACAGTGCTGGGGATTATCTAGCCCACAAATAATCATCATCCATCAACACACACTGAGACCAGACTCGGTATCGCACCGTCCGTCTCCAACAATGCTCATCATGATAGCCACACAACACTCTCAATAGCACCTACCAGTGATGATCAGTCAAACTGGCTGAGCTTAGATCAACTGAGTGAATGTCTATGCCGACTCTGGAAACAATAAAGGTCTGTGTCTGTTTAGGCTTTGCCTTGCGTGAATAAGGTCCTAATAAAGTTCCTAAGAGGTCCAAGCATCCATGGATCATAATCCAGGTCCAAGTCCAGTCAATGGATCCATACCAAGGCCCACCAAATACATGGCCTGGTCTATAATAGTCCATATGAGATACAAGTCCATGTTCAATAACATATGATCCATTTACATCCATAACGGGTCACAAGCCCATACAATCTAACATCTCCAGTCTAGGGTAATTCTCATCCAAACTTAGGCCATAAAAGGGTCCGCCTAGCCACAGACACGGGTCAATGTTCACCCAATTATATTACCGGGTCACCTCTAAGTAGTCCTAGGTTCGGGTCCTCCATTTTCCATTTAATTAACAGGTATAAGCAATAATAAGGACAATAGAGTGATAGTAATAATATGAGGGAGATGAATCTCCAAGTACAAGGATCAATGGGAGATATCAACAGTCCAACCTAAGTAAATGATCCACTTCAGATTCAGGTCTATCTCAGGTAATTCAATCTTTAAGTGAAACCACAGATGCTAAGGAATACTGTGTTTGGTGCTCAGAAGTTATGTGCATTACTTGGTAACGTATAAAGGTCGAACCATCTTACATTACATAACCTGGACCTTAATTAGTGGACCCCACGAGTCAAGGTAGAGCCACACCATTGGCTTATGGTTGGCACAGTGATGGAAGTCTATTTGGATGGTCAATGGGCCCCACATATGGTTACAACAATAGAAATTTGAATCTGAGAAGTGTCACTGTACACAGTGTGCTCAGCCGACCTCCTGGCCTGGGCGGTCAGCTCGGTACACTGGGATCAGAGAAATTAACACCCTACAGGCAAAGCCTGATTGTCCAGAACTTCCTGTGAGTTCGGCTAACCCCCTGGCCTGGGTAGTTGGCCGTGCACACTAAGAACTCTGGCTAAAGGGAATGTCCCAAGTTCTAGTCTCCCTTATTGGAATCCGGCCTTTTCGAAATCCATTTTGGAGTTCGGCTAAGCACTTGAGCTCAATTGAACACTCAGCTCGATCATCCAACTCAGCTCGGCAAAGCACCTAGCTCAGTTCAGTCACCCAGCTGAATTCGATAAAGCATTGAGCTCGGTCAGGCATTGAGGTTGGTCAAGCTCTTAGCTCGGTCAAGCGCTGAGCTCGGTTAAGCATGGAGTCCGGTCTAGCACGGAACCCGGTCTGGCACTGAGCTCGGCCATAACACTGAGCTCAGCCATAACACTGAACTCAGCCTAGATACTGAGCTCGGCCTAAACACTGAGCTCGGCTAAAACACGGATCTCAACCCGAGCATTGTGCTCGGCAGAACACTGAGTTCGGCTAGTGTTGAATCCAGCCATCACCGAGCTTTGCCAATGCTGAGCTCGGCCATCGCTGAGTTCGGTCAGTGCTGAACTCGACCATCGCTGGGCTCTGCTAGTGCTGAGCTCGGCCATCGCTGGGCTCGATCAATGATGAGCTCGGCCATCGCTGAGCTCTGGGTTTGAGGAGAATTTCATGATCCTATATCTGGACCAGGTCTGAAATTAGGGATCTACCCGGACCCCTCCATCAGATGTGGGGTCCTGATTTTCCAAAGGTAGTCCTACCTGGGTCCCGGTCTCGACACAGCAAGACGGGTTTTCACAATTCCACCTCCGGGAATTTGGTACAGCGACCCCAATCCCCCTGGACTTCTCCTCAAACCATCACAGAAGACTAATCAAAGAAGAAAATCATTTCTATATCATCCATCCATCAACCGGACCATTGATCATCCAAATGAGGTGACCTCGTCCATCAATGGCCAAAGAAAAACCAACAGACAAGCTCAAAGATCGATCTAAACATATATAAACAGAATTAAAATCTACAGAATCAAGAGGAAGATAATTCATGCATTATAAGTTAGCAGCATAGAGCACTTGCCTGATCAGTGCAGTTAGAAGGAAGAGGGAAGATACAGAACCAAGCTATAATAGGGGAAATCCAGCCGCGGGGTTCCTCTGTTGCAGATCAGTCTTGGGGTTGGCCTTCTATTGGAAATTTTGGGGAGAGAAAGAGAGAGGGAAGAGAGATAGGAATTGGAGGGAAGATGAGGGCTCGTTGGAGAGAAGTGGGGAAGAAGAAGAGAGAAAGAGATAGGAACGGAGAGAGAGGAGATGAACAGTGATTGCCTGGGCAGGGAGGGTTTAGTTTAAATAGATTGGGTTTTTGGGCTAGGGACAAAAATGCCCTTAGGGTTAGAATAAGAATTGGGTTAGGGTAGAGAGTACTTAGGTCTTTAGGTGGGCTTCTAGAAGATTCTTTGGTGCAAACCTCCTATAGTAAATGCTAGTTTCTAGCTATGGCCTCTAACAAACTAACTAACTCTAAAATTAATAAAAGACACCCTATTGACTCTACTAATTACACAACTAGACTAATCCTAGGAAAATACATAACTACCCTTATCTAAACCTCATAATTAGTATAATTAAAATATTTAGGCTAATATATAGTATTCAAATTCAAATTGAGGGCCCACCAGGGGTGGGGCCTCATAGCTATGTAAGTATGAAATTACAGAAATTTTAAGAGTTTTAGGACAAAATGACCATATCACCCAACAGGCGAAGCCCAACTTCAAATCATTAATCAAACAAAAGGTGCATGCTTAGGGGTCGTTTGTCTTTTACGCGTAGGATATGTAAATACAATTTACACATGTAAATGATGAATATTCAAATTTTAAGTATGTGACATTTACATATGTATTTCTTTTTACAACGTTTGTCTAAAAATACTATTTTCGCATCATTTACACATGTGATTCATTTTTCTATGTTTGTTTCAATGATATATGTATATGTATTAAACGATTTTGTAAATGATACTTATTAATCATTAAATTCTATTCTACTATAATGATATGAAAATGAGACAAAAAATATCTAATTTATATCAAAGTTTTCATTTGCATTTTAGATCCTTAAAAAAGAATATGTCTTTCAACATGAAATATACTTTCCAAAAATATACATTTCTATCAATGATCACCTTAAAAATAAAATGCATTCCAACATGTTTGGTTAATGAAATATGAGTTTATATTCTAATGGTTAATATTATTTTTTTATTAATTAATATATAATTTAATATTATCTTAATTCATTATTCAATTTGCATAGAACTTAACCCATGCATCTCACCGGCTTTATGTGAATATTAATCAATTATAAAAAGTTCTTAAAATGAGTATTTTGTTTGTTAAGTTCAATCATATTAAAAGTGTCACAAATTTGTTATGGTTAGATAAAATCGCATTTATACATGCTTTTTGAATGATACCATAATGCTATATAAAATACATGTTTCCTTCTCTCTTACATTCATTTATACATCTTTAAATATTTTTACAGTAATGCAATAATAAATAATTTTAGAAAACTCATTGAGATATTGGAAGAAAACTAAAACAATAAGGTAATTGTTCAAGTTAAAAGTTGATAGAAAAACCATTAAGATATTTATCTTACATACCGTCTCTTAAGATTTTTACTATCAATACTTTTTCTTTTTGTCCTCCAGATGTTGTTCATTAAAATTCATTGGAGCCATTTTCAAGTCTCATCATCTTACACATGTAAAAGAGAAAATCTAAAAGGAGAAGAGAAGATAGAGAATCAAATTCTAAAATAATAAATCTATAGAGTAAATCGATTTTATAAAGTTTATATATATATATATAGCAAGGCAAGAGAGAGAAATAGAGAAGTTACTTTCATAAAAGTGAGATGAGATGTAGGGAGGGTTCTCATTCATTGGTTTTATTATTATTTTTTAAATGCGTTGGAGGGGGGTTTAAAACCCAGTACATCTTTGATGGAAAATACCACTTTTATTATTATTTTTTAAATGCGTTAGGGGGGTTATTTTTTTGAACCCAAAACCTCTTTGACGGAAACTACCCAAAACCAAACCGTCCGCCTCTAACGGGTGTTCTTTGAAACATCTGATTTACAAATAAGATGCGTAAACACGTGCAGACAAACATGACCGATGCGTAAATATTACGCATATTCACAATTTACATATGTAAATGGGTGTAGACAAACTACCCCTTAAATGTTAGTCTCCGTGTTCCATAAACTACGCCTAGGATTTTCTGAGTCTAATCAAGATATAAAGGCGACGTCTTCTCCTTTCCAGGCTTTTTTTCTTCGGTCATTCTTGCATTTGCATTCGGGTTTGATGGAGTCTCCGTGTTCCATTAACCCCACCAGGATTTTCTAAAGTCTAATCAAGATATAAAGGCGACGTCTCCAGGCTTCGTTCTTCGGTCTACAGTCATTCTTGCATTTGCATTGGGGTTTTAGGGAGTTCTTGATTTCAGGTAATAATAATGGGTTTTATCCTGCATTTGGTGTTGATTTGCATTTGCAGAAGGGATCAATTCTTGATGTGGTTGGTAATGGGGTTTGCAATTTTTTGGTTTTTGAAGTATTATGGTTAGCATTTGAAGGTTTCTGGTTTCTGATTCTATGGTGTTACTGATTTCTGATTTGCATTTACATTCGAGCATTTAGAAGGGATCATTTCTTCATGTGGTTGGTAATTGGGTTTGAAAGTTTCTGGTTTTTGAAGTTATATGGTTTTACTGTTTGGGTTTGCACGTTTCTTGTTTTTGAATTTCGGCCCTGCTACACGGCCCTCATGGGGAGCCGTGCCACAGCACGGGCTCCCCATCAGGCCAGTCAGATTTTCCCTTTGAAGTTTTATGGAAGCTTCTTGTTTCTGGTTCGATCGTGCTGATTTTCATGCATTTGCAGTAGGGATCATTTCTTTATGATGAAGTTTCCATGGCTGCCGTGCTTCCCCTGCCACCAATGATCTGGCTGAACCCCATGCCATGTATGTTTCCTGTTCCTCCATTTTCTTGGATTAATATATGTCTCATTTTTATCGTTATTTGACTTTTTTCTTTGTGTCTTTTTTATTGTTGTTTTGACTGTATGTGTCATTTCTATTGTTATTCAGATTGACTGACTGATTTCTTTCTGTGTCATTTTTATTGTTGTTTTAACTTATTTCTTTTTGTGCGGGGTCAGGTTACATTGTTCCTTTCTGTTGAATCAGACTTGGTTGGCGACATGGCCGGACATTTCACAGCCAAAGTGGTGCACACTTTCGTATCCTGGACAATATGGAACAAGCAAATGAAAATGTTGGTAGAAGAACCTTGATCCAGATCACAGCGAGCTGGTGGCAGGATTGTTAGTGGAAAGGGAGAGTCTGCCGTTGAGACCGATTTTCTTTATGTGTAGGGCTTGCAAGAGTACTGTTTTACATTTGTTCAGAGGAGTTCGTGTTTCATGATTACTTTTTTTTTACTTGGGACTCTAATTTGTGATGACTTCACTGAGTGCAGAGGAACAGCTTGCTGAAGGTTTCTACCATATCAATCCGGATACTGTCACTTTGGATTCTACCATGTCAAAAAAAAAGAGGAGTACGACATACTGTCGATTTGGTATCTACCATGACAACAAAATGAAAGTCCTGGATACTAGCAGGGTACTGTTTTAGAGTACTGTTTTACATACTTTAGTTTAGAGGAGTTGTTGTTTTAGAGATTAATAATTACTGTTTTTTGACACGGGGCTATGAATTGTGATGACTTCGCTGAGAGCAGAGGAGTAGCTCTTGCAGCTGAGGATTGTGTTTGTTATACATTTTTAGCTTTTTAGCTCAATAACAAAAGTCAAAATCGAAAGAAATTTGGGTAAAATTAAATCCAAAACTCTTGATTTGAATATAGAATAATTGATTGGTGGTGGGAGTTTGTGGAAGGTGGGAGTTTGTGGGAGATTGTGGGAGGTGGGAGTTTGTGGGAGATTGTGGGAGGTTTTTTTTTTTTTTTTGGTCAGTTGCCAAACTAGTGGGTTGGGTCTGGGAGTGGAGCCTGAGGTTGTCTCTTGCTTCTCTTTCTTATTCTTGCTGGCGGTTGGGCTGGGGATTGTGGGCTGGTCACCTGAGGCGGCACGTGCGGCCCGTCCCTTCGGACGCAGCTCACATCTCCTCAAAAGCAGCGTTCGCCTTTTCATCAGCCTACCAAATGGCGACATGTGGCACCAGTGGTCCGACTCCTGCTTCATTTATGAGACGTCATTTATTGCCTAGGGCAGAGAAAACGGCGTCGGATGAGTTATCAACCAACGACCGCCAAACCGAACTGGAATTTCAATCCCAGAGAATCTAAATCTCGAAAAGCCATCAGCTCCCGACCTCAAAGAATGAATGACCCTATAGAGGATTAGGAGCTGGGGGGCAATTGTGCGGGGTATTTTCTGATGCTCAGGATTACGTCATAATCTGGATTCACCAAAAATTTTCATTTAGAAGCCAAACCAAAACGGCATCCAAAACAATTGAAATTCACAACTATGCCTTGTACCAAATACCCAATGACCGGTATGGGTCGGGTAAAGTGACCCATAAAAAGAGGACTTATTGACTGTTTACAAGATCAGAGGCGGACCGACGTTGAAAATACCTGGGACGGTCGCCCCAGGTCAAATTCCAAAATCCTCTTCAAATAGTATTTGGCCTTGGGCCCTTGGCCCACGCCCCAGATCAGTAAAATCCTCGCCTCATGTCAAAGAGGTAGATCGAAAAAAAGAAACCAGAATAAACGAAGAGAAAAACGGAAAGAAGATGAACGAAACTGGCACAATAACTTTTACTTTATTCTAAAATAAGTCCGTTTGTAAAAGTATCATATCTCACTGGGAATTATCTGAAATGAATTCAAATGAACCCGAGCTAGAAGAGAAAATCATTCATAATTTGACCCATTTTCTAATGAAACTGAAATCATCAAAAAATTCCATCATTGAAAAAATTTCATAAAATCAGAATTACAAATAAGTCATTTTTTATAGAAAATACCATGTTTTCTATAAAATGGCATTCCAAATCAATATGGGTCGAAAATAAGAAATGTCCAACACAATTCCAGAAATTCATTGATACCAATAATTCCATATTATCTTATCATATAATTAATCTAACGCATTAATCAACACTAATTAACAACTAATCAGGCTTAATTTGAAACTAAACATAATTAATTAAATAAAAACACAGTCTAAAAATCATAATCTGACAGTGAGTGCTGAGTTAGGCTCGGCTTGAGTGGAGTTGGAGGTGAGCTGGATGAGTGCTGGTTCTACCTGATGTAGTTCCAAATGTTCATCAGGGTCAATTGGTGATGTGGAATGCATGTGGTCAGGTGGGGGATGCATATGGCCAAGTGGGGAAGAACTCCTTTTTCTCCTTCCTAAATAATTATAAAGACTCTCATAAACATTGTCAGTATGTAGCATCTCTCTCTCTCCTCAATGAAAGTGAAACTAGGTTCAATGAATAAGTCCTAGAGGGGGGGTGGGGTGAATAGGACAAAAGGAATTCGAATGCCAATTTTAAACTTATTAGCTCAATTTTAATCTCAACTTGGAATAATAATCATACATAACAAAATAACTTGTTTGAATTATAAGTTCAATGTGTGTGTGCTTAAATAATCAGAGACACTCTAATTTGAAACAAGATAGTAAGCACAATAGATAAAATGGCACGAGAGATTTATAGTGGTTCAGTCACACAGTCCTACATCTACTCTCAAGGGTCACACAGTCCCTTGGTTCCACTATAAGCAATCAAACTACACAAGTACTGGTTCTAACTCAATTTTTTTACTAAGGTTCGATCACACAGATCTAATCCCCACACATAATTTTTTAGAGTAGTTGACACACACAGATTCAATCCACTGTCACAAAGATATAAATTTGAATGGAGGGCGAACACTTACCTTTGATGAATGTCGAAAGTGTTCGAGGAAGCTTTTGACCGTGATCGAAGCTTTTTACCTCTTGCAGCTAGCTTGGTGTGGATGATGAAACTCCATTAAGATGCACAACCAAGTTGTAGAGGTTTGATTTCTAGGGCAGAAATGAGAGATAGCTTTATGGATTAGGATACCCTAAATTTGGCTTCTCAAAGCACACTCCTTAGAGTTAAGTAGGCCCTTGGATTTTTCAAGATAGAATCTAAGTGTGTTTGGAAGAAGCTTTGAGAGTTTGGGAAAGGTTTACAAGAATTTAGTACAAAGGCTCTTCAAAAATTGGACTGCTTAATGTTGAAAATGAGCTTCAGGTATTTATAGAAAAAATCTAACGGATAGTTCCAACGGTCACTTAAGACATGGTAGGGTGTACCTGACAATAACACTATTTCAACGTTTGAGATTTGATAAAAACCATGACATAAGCAATATTTTGGTGAGGCCTTATATGAAACATGAGTATGAATATGAGGGAACTTTTGTAGGAAAAATTATGAAAGAAATCAAAAGCACACCGGTTTTGAAAACTTCACATTTCTTTATTAATTTATAAAATATTGTTTATTGTTAAGTTTCTATACATACTCATGCTTACTAAGCCTCAATGTGACATAGTGTTATGATCATATTGGATGCCTTAGGACAGGTGGATTAGGGGGTGAACTGCTAACTGCATGAGGTTGGCTGGCCGAAATCTAGGGTCATTTTTTAGTTTTAAACAAGCTCAAAAAAATCTTCTAAAAACCTATCAAAATAACAATTTAGCCTAGGGTTTTTAGGGTCACTAAGGCGTATGGTTTCGGTCCCAATTACCTGATCTTGGTTGGCACAACTTGATGTTGATCTTTGACGAACCTGGCCTTTCCAAAAAGCTTTTGACAGACCTTTTGAATTGAATCTTCTTTGAAGTACTTAAGAGATAATGTCTTTGGAACTCTTTGGCACGAAATTGATAATAAAAATAGTGCACATGAAAGAGTCCTACTATTGGCACACAGCTTTTCTCTTTTCCCACACACACATTTAAAAAAAAAAAAAAACCCTGTGAACTTACCTTTTTGCCCATCCTCTCCCTTTCTCTCTACCCACCCCCTTCACCTCCGGCCGGCGGCAGATCGGACAGCCGGGCGGTTGCAATGATCGCCAAGCGACCCAATCTGCCGCTGGCCAGGGAAAGGGAAGGGAGAGGGAGAACCGGAGAGACAGAAGGAGATGGAGAGACATGAGGAGGGAGAGACAGGGAGAAGAGAAGGGGGGAGTGAAAACAGCGGGGGAGGGAGAGAGTGGGAGAAGGGAGAGAAAACAGTACTGGGGGAGGGGGAGGGGGAGGAGAGGGATCGGTAGACTCCCGCCGGTCCAGGCCAGATCCGGAGGTGAAGGGGAAGGTAGGGGGAGAGAAAGGGAGGAGAGAGAAAATGGTGGGGAGGGAGGGAGGGCAGGGGTCGGCTGTCGCCGTCGGTGAAAGGGGAGGTTTGGGGAAAGAAAGGGATGAGAAGAGAGAGAAACAATGGGGAGGGAGGAAGAGAGAAAATAGTGGGGAGGACGGAGGAAGAGAAACAGTGAGAGGGAGAGAAAACAGTGGGGAGGGAGAAGAGGAGGAGAGGGGACGGCGGTTGCAGTCGGTGAAGGGGGAGGTGGGAGGAGAGAGAGGAACAGTGGGGAGGGAGGGAGGAGGAGAGAGAGAAACAATGGGGAGGAAGGAAGAGAAAACAGTGGGGAGGGAAGGAGGGAGGGAGAAGGGAAGGAGAGGGGACGACGACGGATCTGGCGCCGGCCAGAGGTGAAGGGGCTATCGCTGGCTGGAGGTGAAGGGGAAGGTGAGGAGAGAGAAAGGGAGAAGGTGGGCAAAAAAGTAATTTCATAAGGTTTTTTTTTATTTCTTTTTAAATGTGTGTGTGGGAAGGGAGAAGATCTGTGTGCCAATAGCAGCTCTCAGATAATGTGGCACTAACACTCAAAACCCCTTAAATCTCTCTTTTTTCTCTCATTTTCCTCCTCCAAACCTCTCCCTTTGGGACGTCAGGAAATGAGTTTGTATATTCGCAATTGATCACCTATGTGTAATTAATTGATCACTACAAACAAATGGAGGCATTGATTTTATAGAGCAGCATATACACTTGATCACATATTGATTGGATGCCCAACATATTGGTAATTTGGTGTATGTCATTCATTAGAGTAGTCTTCCTATTATTTAAAAAAAAATGCTTTTCTTTATAGACTTTATGCATACACAAGTGCATTATTTGCAAGGTGACGTTTATGGTTCATCAACTTTCTGGTTCTACCTTATGGGAGTTTTGGAGAGCACTCACTTAACAATCTATTTGTGACTGATGGGATGAGCCATCTAACCAATTTTGTGAGTTTTGGAGAGCACCAGCCAAACAATCTGATCTTCCCACTTAACAACAGTTTTACAAATAAAACATATGATCATTAAAACTATGGAATATGTATATTAAATTTTATTTTAAATATTTTGAATGATCTAGAATTGTCCATATTTTCTATGTCCTGGTTTCGAATAGATGTAGAATTGTTGTGAGCAAGTCTTATCTAATTATCTTGATCTATGTTTAAGCTTTAACTACTTATTTCTTCTTCTCTTTTTTCATTTTAAAAAACTTTATTCTTGGCCCGTAATATGATGTTTATGATTATGCTGATAATGTTCATCTATAAATTATAAATACAGGTGCTCTCATTTGAATTCATATGATTAAGGAACTGTTTGGAGCTTAAGGAAATAATAACGAGGTACTAATTTTTATATGAACTGTTTGGGGATGATTGGTTTGCACTCATTTTTTTGGAGACTTTTTTATTTTCAGTATACTTCTCTTATACTGTAAATTTTGGAGAAATGAATAGTCATCATTTCAAACAAGAAATATATTAAGTTGATATAATTAAATATTTTACATCTATTTAAATATATTTTTTCTGTTGTTATTGTTGATGTAAAAAAAATCAAAGCAAAAGTTTAGCCCCACCTAAACAAAAATCCTGGGTCCGCGTCTGTACAAGATGATGACGAGGCTAGTAACCCTTATAAAATCTATGGTCCACAATGATCGTATTCTTTGCTGAAGTTAGCTTAAGATAGTTTTTAATATCAATGAGACTAGCAAATGATACCCTTAATTAACACAGGCACCCAACCAATCATTTTTGTTGAATGGAATGTGCATCGCACATGTAATGGTGTTGCATTTTTTTCAATTGGTCCATTTAAAAATTTTGAGCACTTAAAAAAGGAATTTGAGATCTAAATTGAACATTCAGATTGATGTAATTTTAACTTTTTAAATGCATTTAGGGATGATTGAAAGACAAATTTCAAATCATTGAAGTAATGACTAGTCTCAAACTTACTACATTCTCAAGATGTCCAATACAAAATCTCCTAGTTAAAACCAATATCCAAAGGAAAATTTTCCAAAAAGTATAAAACGTTTTTCTCTCTTTTAAAAAATATATGATAAATTAGATATTTCAAATTAGATGTTTTTTTTTTTATAAATTGTATTGGCATTCGAGCAATTGTTTGGACTGATTAAATTAAATTGAATGCATTTCTTACACAGGCCAGACAGTGCTTTGGGCTTTTATCACCGAATCCAAGCCCGGCCCAAAGCGGGCTGGGCCTGGATCGGGCTAGCTTGGCCATGAGCACCCTATCCATGAGTTACCTAGATGCCGAGATAATGATTAATATGTATACAATTATAAGTAAATGAGTTTTTTCCTAATTATATAAGTAAATGACTTGTTAAATAATAATATACTATTTAGTTGTTGTTGCAGTTGGTATCGCTTTTGTGACTGCTCGGACCTAGATTCAGACCCATGAAGTCTTTCTGAAATACACATATGAATTTTTTTTTCTCAACGGGTTCCTAACCCTTTGGGCTGGACTAATCCCTCCGAGCCAAGAGAGAAGCCGAATAAAACCGCTGTAGACCTCAGGTGGTAGTACTAGTGGACTCAACTTTTGATTCCTGAAGAGGGGGAACCGGGGATCGATACCAAGACCGGAAGAGAGAGGAACCATGGTCCTGACCACTCGGCCAGCCCCTTAGGGGTTTGGAACTCTAGATGCAAGGTTTTAAACATGTTAGTTTAGTGATGGACCTGAACGGAGACTATGGTTGTTGAACTTTAGACAAACTACCTGACATGTCCATAAATTGGGCCCAAAATGGATTCAATTTCGAATTGGTCCAAAAAATAGGGCTTGTACTCCCGAACCTCATAAATTATCGAGTTCGGGCTTAAATCCCTCGGATCTGTGCTTGATGCAAGATGGGATTCAGAAAAAAGTACTGGACAAGATTTTGGACCCAAAATGGACCCAATTTCGAATTGATCCCATAAATAGGGCTTCTACTCTCAAACCTCAGTTGTTATAGGGTTCGGGCTTGCATCCCACGGATCGATGTTTGATCCAAGATGGAATTCGGATACAGATCTTGAATTTGGATATGGAGAATCCAAGTCAAACCCAAGCATCCTTCCCTTTTACACTTGTAGGTCCCAATCAAAGCTCATGTGCAGGCCAGCTCGAGCCAAATCTAATAGCAGCATGCACTTGGCTGGATTGAGCTCTGTTTCAGCCTCATGACGTGCGCACTTACCTAAATTTCTGGCCTGAAATAGCGTAGACTTGTGCCAATGTATTATCAAAGGACTGCTGGCCACAAGCCAAGTTGCATCATACGATACAAATCTTGTATACTAGCGTATTGGGCTGGGTTAGGCATGAGTTCCAGGCTCATGCGATGAATCTGGACATGAAATAAGGCCGATATAAAAATGACCAGGGCTTGGACTTCAGTCTGTGGTCAAGCCCATAAACAAACCTATTGCTTAGTCTTTCACACGGGTGAGCCAATGGTTTGATTGGTTGGGTCAGTGGAAAGTGCAGGCCCATCATGAATGAATGATGACCATTATCACCATGTTACATCGTTCCCCCCATCTAACGAAATTTAATTTAGGCAATCAAGGGACAAAATGTTGTAATAATGTAACTTTGTTGATCGCATCCAGCTCAATCATCAACCTCATAATCCAGACCAAGAGTATATGGTATGGCAATCACAACAAATTAATATAGTAGCTCAACTAGTGCGAGACATTGGCAAGCGATGGCTCCACATTTGCAAATTGTAACTAGGATATGGCGGATGTCACATCCCGGACCCAAGAATTCCCTGATTAGGGTGATTCCTGAGGTGTGACACGCGTACTCCCATAAACTCGCACCTGTTC
Source organism: Litsea cubeba (assembly GCA_012931725.1). Taxonomy (NCBI): domain Eukaryota; kingdom Viridiplantae; phylum Streptophyta; class Magnoliopsida; order Laurales; family Lauraceae; genus Litsea; species Litsea cubeba. Next base: position 27,802,830 of record CM022945.1, on the reverse strand, counting down.
CGGACCAGATCCGAATTCACGAAGGAGAAATTTCCACATTTCACTGTGAGGCAATGAACATTTAATTGCAGAAGCATATACAGTGTCATTAATATCAAAGCTCGAGTAGTCCATTAAAGTTCTAATAATTCATCTAACAAAATCATTAATCAAAACTAATAATATAAAGCCCTTGATGCATAGTACAAAAGTACTCTAATGATAGAAATACTAGATGCTTTACCTCAAATGGGACGTGATCCTAATACGAATGCAATTATAAATAAACCATGACCTAGTGCAAGGTGCAGCGTTTAATCCCAACCATGATTATCACAATTTTACGTTCTCCGGCAGATAAGCTAATCAATATGCTTACCGATCAAATCTCTAATCTGTATGGTTATCAGTAATTCTCTTAGGTGTCCTCGATCCCTGTGACACCAAGTGTAGCACCATGAATACGACGATTCAACAAGATATATGAGCAGTTAAGATTCCACACATGTCATTCAAATTTCAAATTTAAAGACGAATAGATTAAAGAGACCAAATAAATGTCAACTAGGCACATTGTGCATTATGAATAATTCATGCTTTATCGAATCAATAATCGAATAATCACTTTCTAGTTGGCTACTACATTTGCTCATCCTCTCCGATAGAAAGCGAATCTAGTTGGGATGTCACCAGCGTCCCGGCCAAAGGCTGACTGGCTACCCGGTTCTGGAGTTCCGGTACTCCAAATGACATACTGCAGTAGTCTCGAATAACTGAACCAAGTTGTAACCCCGTCGGGTATCACAAGGTCGAAGCTAAGTAGTGCCGAACCATTCAAATCGAATAATAATTAGACTGGAGTAAGACTTTTCTAACTGAATCATTTCTAATCAAATCTATTTATTTCCAAACCATAATCTCGAATCATATGCTTACCCCGTTCTAATATCACATCAATGTACGATAACATTTGTAAGGCAATTGTAGTACAATTTGTGGAAAACACGAATAATGCATATAACAAGTAACTGAATATTTGAGGGCAATAAATAAATCAATCTCAATATGCAAATGCAAATAGATTAATAGAATCAAGGATATTTACTAGCCAACCCTAATCTAATTACCCGTAATCTCTAACCGTCCATTTCGATATAGTTTTAGATAATTCGATGCACGTGCTACATTTTCTTGATGTCACGTTGTATATGTGTGAGGTACATCGAATCCCTCTAAATCAACACCCATGGCGAAGTTCTAGATGAGACGGATAAGCACGTGAGATAATCTCAGCCCAAGATTCTCACGTGTTATACTTTCCATCGGACTATGTTAATTGGTTAGGATTCCATGTCTAAGGACCTACAAAGTCAATCTTAAACACCCTAAGAACCTTATGGGTTTAGTTTTTATGTCATAATCATCCTCATGGATTAATTATGGAAGGTTTTAGGCCCTTAAAGTGGGATTAACTCCCTTAATGGCCAATGGTTCCAACCTAGGTGTCCAACTAGATTTAAGGTCCCTTTTTCCAAAAGAGATAGGGCCCGGTTCAATGGTCCAAATATTTACTTTTCTCTCCCAATCTCTGGTCATTAAGTGGTGTATACCAATGGATTCCACACTTCGAGAGCTTTCCAACGGTATGTGGAACTCCAAAATCCGACATACGAGTAAAAAGTTATAGCCCTTCGAAGTTGGCGCTGCCGGACCCAATGGGCCGACCCGTGGCCCAATGCGGACAGCATTTTGTGACCCATTTTCTGGGCATAAACTGAGCTGAAATGCTCTGTTTTCAGGGGTTCATTCTCCATACCTATAATCCATCTTTACAATGCATAACTTGGACCAAAATGAGCCTCCAAAGTGCTCACAAAACCCATGATCCATCAAATTATATTCTACATTAATTCACTACAAGAACCCATGTTTATATTATCAATCTAATACAATGAAAATGGCTGAATTGATATCCAAGAGAACTATAACATTCAATCAAAGATTTATAAACATGTATCAATCATAGTTGCTCATTACTTGCCTCTAATTGGTGCTTTTCACTCTAATCTTCTCTTTGGCTCAATATATGTAAAAATGCCCAAATTCTAAGCTCAATCCCATTTCCTACAATGGTGAATGAGATGAATGAGAATAGGTCTACATGTATGCAAGTTATTTGATTTCAACCTTCCATTAACAATAAAGAGATTACATATTAAAGAGAAGAAGGCTTACCAATGAGATGGGTAGAGAGAATGATGATAAGAGAAAGCTTGAAAGTGAACAAGGTGATGCACTTGGGTGAGGGAAAGCTTCCTAGTTCCTCAATCTAACATGCACAGTCCTCTTTAGCTTCTAGTTTATCATCCAAGACAATAGAAAGGTGTAGAGACTCCATCAAAGAAATGTGTGGAGAGAAGAAAAGCCGGTAGAGATGCTGAAAAATGAGGAAGGAGGTGAAATGGGCTGGGATTTCTCACATGCAATCACTCTCTAACCCTTACTATTGGAATAGGAGAATGAGGTGAAGAAGAAAGAGAGGAAAGTCTCTCATTTGAATGAATGAAGAAGGAAGAAGGAAGAGGATCGATGGGGCTGGTTCTTTAAAGGAGAACTTTTGATGGTTTTGCATGCAAGTCCATGTAATTGGATTAAATTTGGGAAAGGGGCTTTTGTGTTTAAATGGGCTTGGATGTGGGTTGAGTTGGGCTCAAATGGGTCGGGCCAAAACATGAAGATTATTGCTCATGACATGCTTAATGAAATGCACATGAAGACCTATAAAAACTATAGATATATGAGTGACCCTAAATTATTCAAAAGGTCAAGATACTACCTGGCACGGTCAGAACCCCACTAATCTACCTAAATCCATCACAAAATCAACCAAAATAAGTATTAGACACCTAATCAAAATTAATTAGGCACTAAACCCACCAAAGTGGGGTCGGGGTCTTACAGCGGATGAAAAAAGATTCTTACAAATCTTAATTGGACACTCATTCTAATTCTAATTCCATTAAAAGATGGCCTCCGGTAAGAGTCAAAATTGTATTTAGAGTAAAAATGATCAACAAAAGCCTAAAAAGCAATAAATCATGATAAAAACAAATAAGCATTTATAACTTAAGTTGGCATTCAATTAAGCATGTGTGGATACAATTATTTAAATGAACTAATCAACCTAGAAGATATGTATCAGCCGTCACAACCTCTATGACCACCCCAACATCAGTTGCCCTGTATTCTGCTTTGTGTGCGGTCGACAATGCATTTTGTATATAATGACAGACTCGGGTCGCAGAAGTCGCTCATGGAGAACCAAGCGTATGTTGTCAAATTGAAGGAGAGGAGGATGTTGCAGAGAAACCAAAATCGTTGGTGCTTTTTTCTAAAATCAACAGTGATACTCGTCTTTGTTCCCCTATGTTCTTGGCTCTGTGCGTAACATTAACAACATGTTGTCTGCGTGTCATAGGTATGTTCTTGTTGAAAAGAAAGAAAATAAAAATGGATGCGAAAGAAAATAAAAATGGATGCGTTCTCATCAAAATAAAATAAAACGAGAAAAAGATGGGCTCATGAAAGACGTGACCTGTAGAGGCCATTTGTGTTTTGCATGAGATCAGGTAGAAGGCAATAGTGTCTTACAAATTTATTGGAAGAATCAAACGTGGCACCTACAAAGAGAGTGTTATTAATTATTCAAGATAGATTCACCAATCCCAACATAATTAGAATAAGGCTTTGATGATGATAGATGATTTTCAAATAATGATGCAAAGGTTCTTTTGTCTGATTCAAATTCTATACATTGTTATTGATTCCAGGTTGACATTGGGTTGTGGTGGGATTGTGTTGCGCTGATTGAGATTGACCTGTGTAAAAGTTGTTTGGACACCGGGGCGGATCCAGGAATTCAATAGGGGGGCTGCATTACGTATATTAAAAAAAATTGTTTTTCATTATTTTTAAAATTTAGAATGCATAATCCAGTGCCACCGGCAATTCATACGACAATGTCACATTACATTAGGATATATATGTATACCAACATGTTACGTACATGTCGTTATATTCTAGCTTTAAAATTTCAACTTAGTCGTGCTTTTCATAACTCGGTGAACTTTGAACACATTCTTTTGTCAGTAGTGTACATGGATAAACTTTTTTGCCAGAATCTTGGGCAAACTCTATGATATCCCCTTGAATATCCTAGGATAATATTCAAGGGGATATCATAGGGTTTGCCCAAGATTCTGGCAAAAAAATTTGTCCAAGTAGATTTTTTGTTATTTTGTAAACTACGATATGGAATCCATTTATGATATGTAAGCATTTTTTGATATGACTCGTTGAACACTAGCTAGATTTATACTGAATGTGACTTAGTTAGAGGGTGAAATCTATCAAAGGTTGTAGGTTAGGTTGTGATTTAGCAACTATGAGTATATGATTGATTACTTTACTGTTCATCAACAGGACAAAGTACCACTTGATAAGTTGTAATACTATATATATTTTTATTTTTTATTTTTGGCTAAAAGCCCACCCAAGCACCCCCCTATATCCGCCCATATTTGGACACAAAAATGTAAAAGAGCGAGAGAGCTGCATCCTCTATCATTGATTTTGGTGGGGGGGGGGGGGGGGGGGTACACGAGCCGGATGAGTTGGGAGAAACCTCCAAAAATAAAAAAAAGAAGGAATTATTAGACATTCAGTGTTTGGGATTCAGAATATCCCAAATTCCCAATTAATAAACCATGCAAAACAAGCCAATGGGTTCCAACAAAAGAATTATTAGAGATTCAGATGCCTATGTTTTAAGGACAAAATTAAAGAAAGCATTAGACGCCCAACTTTACTTTTACAGTTTGTTTGATGGCCTTGATAGGGGACGATGCTGAGACGACGACGGAGGAGTTGTTCTGCTTGCCTGATGTTGTGCAACGATAAAGATCAGAGGAGGGGCTCAATAAATAGGCAAGGGAGTCGGTAGACCTCGATTAGGAGAGAGGCGATTTGTAGTTGGGTTCGAGATGGAGAGAGATACGTATACAACATAGTTTCTTAATAAAACAGTTCTATACGTTGAATGGTCTTTATTATTAGAAAGTTTCCCATCGTGATACTTTCCTGATAAGATCAAATCTCGTTGGAAAGGATTAAATAATAAAAACAAACACAAAAATTAAATTTATTGATAGTTGTGTGGGGATATTTCCGAGCTGCCCATAATCCTAGCCTGATGCTCCATCTCGGCCTCCTACACCAGCTCTTCCATCTCGGCAGGGTTCAGTCTCGGCCTTGACTAGCTCGGCCAAAGTGCTCCCACTTCAGCTAGTTCTACATCAGTGCCAGACTAGTTGGCATCTCGGTAGCTTGTCTCCACCTCGCCCAGGTGCACTCTGCACCAGGGCACCAATCGAACTTTAGGTCATCCCTGACCTCGGCAGCAGGGCCAGGGCACCAACCGAGATCACCAGCCTTGCAAGTCATCTCAGTCTCAGCCTCGTCCATCACTGGTTTCGGCCCACTGGTCTCAGCCAGGTTTTTCACCATGGCCAGCACTAGCAGTGCCTCCATAAGAGTACTGACAGCGGTCCTCCCAATGATATAAGATGGATGAGATATTAAATCATGGAGTTTTTTTTTTTTTCTTAATAAAGGTGTACAAAAGTCATTAACCTCTCTCTAAAGATCATGAAGTAGAACCCAAATTCTCAATCTCTAAAATATCATCAACAATATCTACCATCTCGATCTCTAGATAATCAACTGCACTTGATGGTGAAAACCAAAATTAGTTCAATTATATTTCATTAAAAAAATACAACTACGAAAAGAAATATTTTCCTCCTGATCCAAACAACCAGTCTCGAGTTGTTACTGAGGCTTCAAGTAACGTTCTTAGGGGCAAGGGATCGCATCATGTTAGAGGTGACTCGGTCTGTGCTGTGAGCACCGCGCCCACTTTGGTGATGCGCTCATTCATATACACTACACATTCGTAGGTGTTAGTAATTCATTTCGAAGTTTGAAGCCCGCGCCATGCAATGGGAGAACCATTCGCTGTAGAAATCCCATCGGACGACGAAGATGACATTTCTCCCTTTCACTTTCCCTTTCCCTTTCCTTCCGACAACAACAAGAAGAAGAGAGTGGAAAAACAAGAAGCGCCTCTTCTCATTATCGATGACGACTTCACTCCCAAGAAACCCAACCTATCCCCCACGCCCTCTTTGGTGCCCGACACTCCCTTCTCGATTCCCTCGGAAGGAGATTCTTCCATCGTCAAATGCAGCATTGCCGCATGCTCCGATCGCAGAAGCCGTCCTGCGCCCGAGAGCTTCGCAGGTGAGTACAATCCTCAAACTAAACCTAACATGATCGCATTACAGTAAAAGAAAAAAAAAACTTCACTGAATTAGGGTTTGGGAAATCGATGTTTGGATCAAATTGTTCTTTTTTTTTTTTTTTTCTTTTGGATGATATCGAATTTGGGCCTTATTGCTGTAGTTTTTGCACCCTTTGCTCATTTAGAGACAATCTTTTCTAAAGAGAGGGACATTAGAGATTGAATGGTGTCATGGACACAGCAGCAGCTGCTTATGTGAAGGAACCACTGAAAAAAAAATCATATGAAGATTTATGCCCTCACCTCACTTTTGAGAGGGCATCTTCCTTTCTTCAATGCCGCTCTTCTTGGGGCGGGCAGGCTACAAAAGAGGAGGAATATGATGATTTTTTTTTTCTCTTTGCCCAATTGATGGCCGATGATTCCCCACCAAGTGAAACCCATATAAAATTATAGTAGATTGGCCGCTTGAAAGAAACCCTGATTTAGTCTCAGGCCAGCAGGTTCTTAAAGATGAATTATTGTGAATGGTGATACACCATGCCTGATTTAGTCTGTAACTCTTCAGACATGTGTCTCAAGAGTTTGTGCATATTAGTGGCACAAAGGAGGATTTTTGGTTATTAAAATGATAGTGAGTGTAGAGTCTGAAAAGGTGAAAAAAGAGTACCCTATTTGCAAGGTTCCTGCAATATCCCGCATTATTCTCAGAGGACAATGTGCGATTTTTTTTATTTAAATTCTCAGAGGAATTATTTCATACACCAAATGGACCAAGACATGGAATTGGTCTCTGTAGAATATCTACTCAATTATTCTGGAACAACCCGATAACATGTGCTTATTTCTAGTCATATTGCTTCTTGCGAGTCTTCACATCTCCGCAACATGTACTTTCACTTCTTCTTGTTTCTTCCCTGCCCAATATATGTAAATTTCCTCTTCTGAATTTGGAAAGATATGTTCAAAAGACACTTGCGGGATACATTCAAAATAATTAAGTCACTTAGTTTTACTTCTGAATTCTGATTAAAGTTTTTAATGTTTGCTTGTGTTGACGCATTTTGATATATTCATTTATCATTGATGGTGATTGTGTAGTTCAGCGACAAATTTGGGTGGCCTTTCACTCTTTTTTCCTCTCCCTGTTTGACAGGAATTTCTGGTTTAATATGTTTGGAATCTGACAATGAGTGTGATGTTGGTTCGCTACATGGAAGTCCCAAAGAAAAGGAAACCACTAGTGCACATTTTGGCATGGCACAGACCTCAAAAACGAGCTTCTCTGAATCTGCACGTTCTTTTGGCAAAGGTTCTGAAAGTAACTATATTGGATTGTGTTCCCCTAGTGAAGTGGTCTTGGAAGGTACCGATAATGAAGAGTTTTGGCCATTAACTGAAAATTCGGAAATTTTTCTACTACCGTGATGGCATGAAAGATAACATTTCTCACTTCGAGTTCGCCCCCTCGGATGTTGTTGCTGTTAGTGATTATTCTTTGCCAGGGACTGCTAATGTTATACAGATTGTCGGAGACAGTCCTACACGTGATGGCCACGAAGATGCGATTTCTCAGGTTTTTCTCTTGATTCACACTGATGTTCATTTTTATTGTTTCATGAATGCACTTTTGATGTGCACCATTTGAGTTATAGTCATTTGGCCAATTTGATGCCATCAGTATTGGTAAATGCGCTGTTATATACATTGTACATTGTAAATTATCCACTACATATACTTTTAATTTTTTATCATTCATTATATGCGCTATTTTGTCATCATCATCATCATCAAAGCCTTTGTCCCAACTATGTTGGGGTTGTCTACTTCTGTTTTTCCATTCTGATCTATCCTGAGCCAAATCCTGAGATAGGTTTCACTTATTTAGAATATCTGTTATACTTTATCATAAAAAATACATTTTGTTCTAATTGATTAGGATATGAAATTTAGCTTTGTGAAGGATCATAGACCTAGCACACAATATGATAAGAGGGTGTTATTACCATATGCAAATTCTCTAGAATAATTTTCCAAAGGAGCTGTTAGTGGGTAGTATTTAGTGACTTCAGATGACTTGCCTTTTTAACTGTTCTTACAGATATAATTAGATTGGTGATTAATCTTTGTAACTTCTTGTGGCTTACTAAAAAGGATCATTTTTAAATATTGAAGCCCATCTTAATCCATATGTAAGTACTGGTTTTGGTTTTGGCTACTGATCTAGCAGCCTTGGTATTGGTTTTGGTACTGATCTAGCATTCTTTTTTTTTTTTTATCAATGATCTAGCATCCTTTTCAGTATTCAGAAAATTAAGGGGTGCTAAACTTTTGTTTGGTATGAGAATGTTCTCAAGATTGCTTCCAAAGTCAAGATATGCGAGCAACTGTTTACAAAATTCTTTTATATTTTCTAAACATCTACCATGATTTTGAGGAAGGGAATTTGTAGAGGAATGAACTCATCTCATATGCTTTGTCCTATTTTCTTTTTGTTTCTTTTTTTCTTTTTCATAGGGAATTTGACTCAAACCTGCAACCTTGTGGTTGTGATGCGACAATGGCACCTTCCTACTATCCTATACCATGCTGTCCTTTTTTTTTTTTCTTAATTTTTTTTGAGAAATGCGACATTGGCCATTTGCTGCCCGTGACACTCCTCTAACAGTCTAACTTATAACCAACTGATGCTGACCACTCCCATCCCAATAGCCGAGCCCACACCTTATCTGGGCAGGCCTGTGAGCCCATTGGGCTTCCTGTCCAGCATGCCCATGGTCCACCTGGGCCTAAGATGTATACGAGGAGACCCGAAGGGAGTTTTCAGCATCCTCAGGCACTTTATATTGGCTCCTGACACAAGTGGGGGCCACTTTCTTACATGCATTCATAATGGGTGTACTTGTATTTCATTTTAGGGAGTTAGTGCTCGTTAATCTTTTATTTGCATCAGGAGTCTTAGGAAGCAAAGGGTCCTAGTTGATTTATTTTTATTTGTATTCAAAAGAGGGTTGTAACTAGTTCTCAGAGGTACTATTCAAAAAAAAAAAAAAAAAGGAAAAGAAAAAAAGAAAGAAAAAAAGAAAGAAAAAAAAAAGAACTAGTTCTCACAGGTAAACTAGCCAAATTAGGAGTCCTAGCTATCTGGGGTGGGTTCATAGTCAAATTTTGTTAACATTTGAACTTCACATGGCATAGTAGTGAATGTTTGGCTCCCATGCAATCAGAGAAATTCAGGATTTTCTGTGCATGACCAATTGGATTTATCATCATCTTTGAGGATCTCCCATTAATGAAAAAGCATGCAATTTTTAATTATTATTTTTTTTGATATTGATGTTTAGGATGTCTTAGATTTCCAACCATTTCTTGTTACAACCCATTGTGAACAAAATGTCTGTGTTGAATGGGGCCTCCCATGCGGACCTTTGTACCTTACACATTTGATTCCTTGTGAAGCTTCCATGCAATATCCCAACGAAAGATTCTTTGCTGAGATTTCTGAGGAATATCCAAATAAAAAATTTCACCATCATGAGTCGGTGAAAATCCTGAAATCCATAGATTTCATATTGTATTATATATAATTGATTGGCAATATGACTTAAACCCACTACCTCAAGGTTGCAACAGTGAGCACTTCTTCAGTGCCATGGGCTCATCTGGATTTTAAATATCATTGAAATACTCAAAAGCCTCACACCAGAAATGCCAACCTTTTTTTTTTTTTTTTTTTGTGTTCACTTGGTTACAGTTCACTGCTGTGTTTCTTCTACATTTGTCTATTGTTTTAGTCTTTTAATTAGTTTTGCACCAATAACTTGATCTTAAAATTTTTGAAGGTGGGTTTTTCGCTACCCAGTCAGACCAGTGCCTTTCTCTTTCGGCTGTTGGTGTCGTAGTAATCTTCCATTTTTTTACGCTAACGTTTGTTTTACTGAAGTGCAGCATATGATATACCATAAGCCAGCTACCCTGCTCTACATTCCATTGATTTTTTGTTCATCAATTATTATAATAGCTGACAAGATATGGGTCATCATTCTGCATTGGATTTAAGCATCTCTCGGCTGCTATTCAATATTGTATGACATTTTCATATCATTAATATAATGAAACCAATGGTGTGCACACTGTAAAATGGATGCATCTCCCATTCACTTCTACAGTAGCCATAACTGGATTTCTTTGTGCTATAGATACAGAGTGATCATGACAAGGAAAATGCCATGTTGGAACAAGTAGGTGGTTCCCTAAAGCGGAAAACTAAGAGCAAATCAGGTAATGTGGAGAAGAAAAGACACAAGGATGAGGAAATGGCTAGAAAGGAAAAACTGAAAGAAGAAAGAAAACTGAAGAGGGAGGTAAGCAATGCAAGTAAGCTACTGTATTATGGAGTTAACTTCCATGTGGATTTTCTCTGCAAGTTATATCTTAGGTGATTTAGGATATATTATACTTATACAGCAAGAAAAGTTACGAAAAGAAGCTATGAAGGCTGAAGTTGCAGCAATGAAAAAACTGCAGAAGGAAAAGGAGAAGTGGGAAAAGGGAAAGTTTGCCCTAAAATCCATAGTAGCGGAGATTGATAAAAGAGTAGTTGAAGTAGGGTCAATTGGAGGTATGCAGATCCTTTTTATTGATTTTTTTCTTTTTTCTTTTTACTTGTTCTGCAGATGATCTGTTTGCACAAAGTTTGTGTGGTAATTTTTTGATAGAATGTTTCACTTTACATTTTTAACGTAGGACATCTCCTTACAAGATTTGCTGAGAAGGGACTCACTTTTCGTGTGACATCAAATCCAATTGAAAAATCAATTTTGTGGAAATTAGATGTTCCTGACCAAATTTCTGAGGTAATTTAACCCTAAAAGGCTCATAAAAAAAGTCTTTTTGCAATTATATGTTTCTATTTTTTCCTTTTTTTTTTTCTCATTTGTTATGTATTTAACAACCTTCATTTCATGTTTTTGTGATTGATTTCATGATTTTGTTGCCATTGAGACTGCTGATGTATGTTATATTTTAGCATCTTGATTTAGAACTCAGTTCTTTCTGTTTATTCTACTTTTATCATGACATTTGGTCTCCAAAGACACAATATACCAAAAGGGTTGGACTTTTGTTGATATTAGATTTCTGAGCCAGTGAAGGAAAGTGCATTCAGTAGGATTGACTTGCTGACATCTATTGCGTACTTTTAAGTTGAACTCTCAAGAAAGCCAGAAGACTGCAATTTAGATGGGTTAAAAAACACATAAATTTAGATACTCTACCTAATTGAATCAGTATAATATATTCAGATTTCAGTGTAAGAGGATGCATAGGTACGCTTAATTCTCTCTAGTTTATTGGTGCCTAATACTCCAGATATTTAATATAATGAGCTCATTGAATTGACATTTGAAACTTTCCCACCATTTCCTTTTGATATGATAACTGATTACTTCATTAAATTGCTAAAATAATACAAAGCTGATAAGGCCAAACAAAATATTGAAACAATCAGGTTCAGGAAAAACGATAAGATCACTGTCCCACCTGCTTCTCCGTAGATCAGAGTTGTAGAGTCCTACAAATTCTATAGATGACAAGGCTGAAAAGATTATTGAAGCCTACCTTGATTGCAACGTTATACGTTGACTGCAAGCTAGGCCTACTTTCTGTTTGGAGGTAGTTCTCTACCTACTACTCATTGTCAGGAATTGGTAATTGGAAATGTTGATGATGATTGGAACTACTCCTAAGTTTCTTCTTATGTACTCATTTTTAATTATAATCTTTCTTGTGGCTCCACACATTCATCTTAGCATGTGCATCACAAACACATGTACTTTAAATTCTCATTTCTTCATTGCCAAACATTCAGCTCCCATATAATAGAGCAGGGCTATTTGTCCTCTTCTAAAAATGCTTCTAAAACTGAAGTGGCACTTGAAAATCACTTAACACTCCATTAACTTGTCTCCACTTTGTCCACATTGCATTAATCTTATTTGTGACATCCAACTTAGATCGTCTATATATTTTTTCCCTAATAATTTATCCTGGATATTGATATCCATTACACTATGGCACTAAGTTATTTTCATTTTTAAATAACTTATCTTCTCTACTATCATATCTACTAAAGTTGCACTCCATACATTTTCAGTATTTGATTTGCTAATTTTCAACTCATTTGTGATTTGACTTCGAAGCCTTTCTCTAAAATTCTATTATATTATTTACCTAGTTTCTTATTTAACTGATTTTGCATATGACATACATATCCTTGTTCTTTTGAGCTGGAATAAAACAAATAATTTATTAAAACAGGCAGCTATCACAAGAGAGAAATTCGTTTAATAGATAAATAAAGGTACTATATCACCTGTATCTGCCTTTTTGTTGTCTTTAACCAATGCAAATACATTGCATTAAGCCAACCCTTAATACAATCCAACTTCAACTGGGAACTCAAATGTCTCCTCAGTCCTCACAACCAGTTTGCTTTCTTGTTGCTATCCTTTCATGCTTGTCATGTATTTTATATAGACCTTAAAAATGTAGAATTTCTATTAACCTTTAAAAGTGAATATAATTTCTATATAAGCATTGAGGATGCATTTAGTATTCAATATTTGCCCATTAACCTTTTACTGTGTTCACATTTTATTTTTGGGTCAGTAACATGTAAATTAGATTAACAATATTCACTTTTTTTTCACAAAAAAAAATCTTTCATTTCTTTCCATCACTTGACAAGTGTCATCAGTCATTGTGCACCAGAAAGTGGATAGTAAATCAGTAAATTAGACACAGCCAATTTAACCAAAATAATCCATGCACTGATAAGTATGTATACTTCTACACCGCATCGTTCTCTTGTATCCTCAATTCATCTCAATTTACTGGTTTTTTTATTGCTGTTTATAATCTAAGTGTGGAAAGAGTAGGGGTATGTTTCAATAATGGTTCTGAAGTCATCCTTCTTGCAGTAATATTTTTGAAAGTTTGAGTTCATACCAACACAAGTAAAAGATAATTTCTTTAGGTTAATATTATTGTTGAGTTATATTGTTGTAGTTTTTTCGTTTTACTGCATCATCATCTTTCTTCCATGCTTCTAGTTATGCATGATGCTATATTATTTGGATTCTATTTGACTCCTGACTTCAGTGGTGGATATGTTGCAGCTTACATCTAAGGGATCAGAAGTTCCATATGTTTTACTTGTATACGAGGCAGATGAATTTTGCAATCTTGTCATCAATGATATTCTCAAAGATCATGTTTCAATAGTTCAAAATTATTATCCAACTTATACTATTTGCTTCCTCACTAATAAATTAATGGCGTATATCAACAAAAGGTGAGGCCACCTTACAGTGAACATCTTCAATTTTTTTTTCTCTCTTCTTTGTGTGTAGTATAACTTTGTTCTTTTACTCATTTGAAGATGTGCACATCAAGTTATGTCACTATTTTTACTTGTATCTACTTTGACTTGTGCATTTGTATCTACTTTGTATTGTGCGTACGTACATCCTTGTTCCCTTATATTTGTCACAACATGTATAATCTCTGTAGGGAGGAAAGGCAAAAAACTCAGGAATCTGGAGCTCTACTCATTTACATAGTATTTGGACATCCTATTGTGAATGATTTTAATACTGGTGTTCTTACATGCTCGACTTTGGTAGATGACTCGCCCTCGTGAATGACAGCTTATGAAGTGGTAAAATGTACACAGTGACATGGTGGGAAAATGGCGGACAAAACTGAAGTTTTGAAGTGGATGACATCCATGATTTGGTTATCAACAACACATCTGATGGTCGTGCATTTATAATTATGTCAATTATGAAGATGATAACACCAAGCTTCAAAGGCCATTTTGACTATTTGTTAGCCAAGAAATAAGGGAGTACTCTTAAATACCTGATGCTGGTGTATTTGGGAACACATAACTTTCATAAGAATGGAGTCTTAGTATAGTGGGGCTTATTAGCATATTACTATAGTTGATTGTTTAAAATGGGAGGACAAAGACAAGTTAAAAGCATGAGAGCATCCCAAAGAGGAATCCTTTTTATTTATTTATAAAGAATGGGATGAAAAACAATACACTAAAATATAAAGTTTGGGACAGCTTTATGACTCATTTTGCAAGACCAAGTTTTTTGGAAAAATGGATATCCATTTACACAACATTATTGAAGTTCAGAGTTTGGTGCCTTTTTCAATAGATTTTTGTATCACTGAGGCCACAACTTAGTTATAGGTTGCCGTGCAACTTGGAAATAAGTAACAAATGAAATTATTGAGGGAATGGTAATAAGCGTCGAACCACCCATTGCACATGAAGAAAGTTGCGCCCCAATCCCATTCGATACAAAAATGCTCCTTGCCTCTTTACTCTAATGCTTTTCTTACCTCCTTTTCTCTCCTCATTTTCTCACCAATGCCTTTTCTTTTCTTTGTTCTTTATGTTCTGATTTTTTCCCTCCTCTTTTCTCTTCTTTTTGATTTTTTTTAAAAGTGATTACAATATTTTATTGCATGAAAAACCGAGAGGCTAAGAACAAAAAAACCCTTTTAAATCACCAAACAACCCAAAAGGAACGGGAACCTCAACCTTATATAAAATAGCAAAGAAAAAAATGCATACATCTGGAACTTGCTACAAGGAATATGAGAACTTTGTCAGGCAAGAGTATGAAGTTGGTTGATACAATGAAAAGAAGAGTAATGTAGTTTGTTTGCTTGAAACAAGGTGGAAAGGGGAAAAAGCTAAGGAGCTTACTGATAGCTGCAAACTTTACTAGAAAGGAAAGAACAATGCCAGAAATGGAGTAGGTAGTAGTAGATAAGGATTTGAAAGAAAAGATTATGGGGGTAAAGAGATTAGGTGATAATAACAATTAAATTAGTGTTGGAGGATAAGAATTAAACTAGTGTTGGAGGAAGATACACATATCATTAGTGCCTATGTACCCCAAGCAGGATCGGATAAAAGTATTGAGAAACAATTTGGGGAGGAGATGAATGGTTTAATATGAGAAATTTCAATTAGTGAAAAGATTTTCCTAGGATGGGACTTAAATGGGCATGTAGGACAGGATATTAGAGGGTATGAGAGAGTGTTAAAATTTGTGTTGGCCTTTGACCTTGTAATAATAACATCTACTTTAAAAAGGGAGGAGCATTTAATTACAGTATAAGAATGGAAGTGTGGAACTAATAGGAGCCAAATAAACTTTTTCCTTCTTAGAAAACATGAACGACTAGCTTGTAAAGACAGTGAGGTTATTCCTAAAGATAGTTTGACCATACGACATAGGATAATAGTTTTATATGTTTGCATTAGAAGTAGAAAGAATGGGTAGTAAATGAAACGTCCTGTAAAACAAGTGGGGGGATTTGAAAAAGGAAAGGACAACAACAGTTAAACATAAAAGCTTGTTTATTTGGAGCTATTTCTGATGAGAATTGCAAGTGTTGGGAATTTCTGACTCTGTTGTCATATCATGTCTTGAGAGCATTTGGAATGCTCCGTTTGAATGCTAGAATTCTAAAAACTAACTTCTTGAATCACTTTTGGCCTTTGGAATTATCAAAATTTCAGTTCCTGAATGCTGGACTATACTTCAACATTTTGAAAACCACTTGGGGAACAACATCTAGGGAATTCATAATTCTACCTACACAAGAATTCTTAGAATTCCCTAACCATACAGGCCCAAAGTGATCAAGGGGGAATGAAATTTGGAGGGAAAAACTAGGGTGATGTAGAACCAAATGGCCGAAATAAATATAGTTGGGACAAGGCTTTGATGATGATGATGTAGAACCAAATGGCTGAAACAAATATAGTTGGGACAAGGCTTTGATGATGATGATGTAGAACCAAATGGCTGACTGTATTTAGAATATACGTGGTGTCATTTTCGGGCTTGGCTAGGCTGTATTTCTGCTTAGCTCTTCTTTGGTCTTCTTTTATCTGGAGTAATAAAATCCCCTCTCTGTGTTGGTGCCGTGTCTCGAACCCATGACCTAATGATCTACACCATCGGTTTAAACCATTGAGCCATAGGCGACTAAGTAATAAAATTCTCATAGAGGTGGTGGCTGAGAGACAACTAAGTAATGTCTTGTCCAAGTGGGGCATAGTAAATATACAGGCACCAGCTTGAGGGGGAGTGCTATGAAAAGAAGATGACTTTCTGTAAATATGGGAAAATTATGGACTATTGTGTAAATATATAATACATGGAGGTTTTGGTAAATTCAAGAATCTCAATAAAATATATACATGCAAGTGGTAGCCCTGCAGTTTTTTTTTTTTTACCGAATTCTTTCTCCGCTCTTATTCTAGTATGAAATACCTTTTGTGAAAAAAAAAAAAAAAAACCTTGATGCCTTACAATATTGTTGAGTGAAAAAGATTTCACATTTCTGATTTCAGTTATTTGAGATGAGGGTCTATGATGATGATGGTGTTCTACTTTGTCAGATTTTCACCTATAAACATAGTATGACATTCTTTGTAAATGTTCTTTGATATCCATTCTAAGGCCAACCTTTCCTTTTTGTTTTTTTTTTTTTGCTTTCTACAATTGAGTTTGTGTATTATTCAAATTTTCATAATGGTGTTACTAGTGGTAATATGGACATTGGTATGTTTTGCAATTTTGAACTTTTTGACATCATCTAGGGAGCAGGCTCAATACAAGAACCCCTCAAATAGTTGGAGACGCCCACCAGTAGATGAGGTTTGGCATCCTCTTAACTCCCCAAGTACTAATGATGCATTATATTTTTGGGATTCCCAAATACTAAATGTTTATATATGTATTTGAAAATTGAGCTTCTAGGTGCTCGCAAAATTAGCTGTTGATTTTGTTAAGGTGCATTCGAGGCAATGCAGAGATGAATCTGAACTGGCTGAACATGTTGTTGGTTTAACAAATAGCCTCGCCACTTGCCAATTTAGGTGAGGTTTTCGTGATTGGATGGTTATCTGAATCCTTAGGATCAGGATTCATCTTTCTGGTTCTCTTTGTAGTTATCTGTATTGTTGTGAAGTAATGAAGCTTGTGTGTCAGCACTATTACACACCTGTAAGTACTAGGCTACTGGGCGTTGCCTTATTATTATTATTTTAAACAATTGTAACCTAAAATCTTTTTCCCCCTTACTATTTGTGTTCATATGTGTTTTTGTACAACACATCCAATTTTCTAAAAGATAGGTTATTGTTGTTACATAAAAGGTAATTTGGGAAGAGACATGAAGTGAGGTTGATTTTGATGAAATAATATAGATCATTTTTAGATTGAATCAAAGGTTGTAGTAATATTGTCCAACAAAAAACAGGCAGTTTTGACCAAACCATCTGGCTGAAAAATTCATGAAAAATGGGAATCCTTAGAGAGAATTCAGAAAAACCGGAATAGATCTAACATGTTTAAGTAAATATTAGATCATGATATTGAAGAGGAATATAAATATGGTATTTTTCTCTTCCTCTGTAGATACTACTGGTATAGTTTAACTCCTCTTTTTCCCCCTTAAATTAGCAGCTTTTGAAAGTTTATTATCAATTAATTCTCTCGGTCTATAGAATATTATGGACTTACTCGTCATTTTAGTGTCCATCTAAGTCACTATCAAAGTTGAGCTGGCTTTATTAGTGCTCATAATATTGACTTTCATTTCCAGCAAGGGTAGTTTTTAAATTTTTTGTTGTGCTTTTCTATATTGAAGAGCATATGTTCTTTCTTAATTTTTTTTCATAAATATGTATTAACAATAACTATTTTATGTTCTTTTTGTTTCTTCAGGCCACGATTTTGTTTTCATGGAAGCTAACATGGTTTTGAAGCCCTGTCAATCAATTGACTAGGATATTCTTGTATTCTTTCTCCAAAGTTCTCATTTCCTTTCTGTCTACGATAATGGTCCCCACACATTGATTAATGATCAGCCGCCATGTATCTTATTTTCGGCCCCTGATACAGATAAATATATTGATATCCTGAACAACCTGCTTATATGATTCCTTGGATCTGTTTGTCTTATGACTCTTATCTTATCTTTACTTCCCAACATCTGAGCTGTGATGTTCTTTAGATTCTTTCAAGAGATGCAAACAATTATTGAGTGGTTTATAACTTTCTTGTTATTTCATTTTTTCGATATTATTGACCAAGTCGAATACTAATGCCTGAAATATATTTTTTTGATCAACTAAATGCACCTATGTTTACTTGCAGGAAACAATTGACACGGCTATCCGTAAATGCTAATGGATCCCTCATACCTAAGGATTTCATTGACAAAAACCTAATAAAAAAGAGTGTGTGGTGAGTCATTGTCTGCTGGACCGAAATGATAATAGATGCACCCATATATTTTTTGCTTTTTCTTTTTTTAATTTCTTTTTCCTGTTGACTCTCTTCTTAGACTTATATAAATGCTCTTTCTGTTTATGATGGATATTTCTTTTCCTGTTTTCTGCTTCTTTAGTGAATTTGTCTACAACTTTGTGAGTCGCTTTGTTCATAAATTGCCATTGGCTTTTCTCAATAAAATGGCTTACAAAATTTTGTCAAGATTTAGTCCTTAAAATTTCAACTCTATCTGCAATAACTTGGTGCACACCAAAAGTCACAAGGCATGTGGGATTAGAGCTAATCACTTAATAGGCCCTATATCAGATGCATATTTACTAGAAAACTGCACTTTAAAACCATTTGTCTAGAGGACTGCAAGAGAGGGTTTTGTTGACCTTTCAGAAGTTTCTGTTTATCAACCGTTGTAATCCTCCTTGTTAGGGCCTTAGGCCAGAGAGTTTATCCACCTTTTCAAAATGTTAATGTGATGGGAACCAAAATGGTTCTCACAAGTCGAACACAAACAAATCTCCAAGATGGGAGTCAGAACTCTTTAATATGCACTGCTCAGAACGTGGTGTTTCCAGTTTGTACTGATGGAGCCCACATTTTTTAGATCCAAAATGTTTAAGTGATGGGAACCAAAATGGCTCTTACACCAGAAAAAAATCTAACAAACGGTGGCCAGAGCTGATGCTTGAGAACAAGGATGTGTAGGAAAGGAGCAAAACAGGGCTCCTGATAAACTAGATTGGTTTAATGGAAAAGCAGCAATCAGAGGGGTCATGAGCATTTGGCTAGCAAGGCTAACACCAGAAGGCGTGAGGATGGATCCTCCGGGAAGAATCCTGCAAGGTAGTTCAGGTAGCTCTGTGTGTTCTGGAGGATGAGAAAAGAGTATTATCTTGTAACTTTATGGTCTTTATGAACTATGATGCCCAAATACAGATATGATATGGACACGAACGTGGGGATCAGGGATACGACTCTACATTTTTGAAAGTCTAGCACAAATATGGATACAACTGCCCTAATTCTTGCTTTGCAACATTTCTGAATTAATGAAATCATCATTGTTTACATTCCTTTCCAACTTTTTTTATGTTGAGAAGTAAGAAAACTAGAAGAATTATGAAATATTGGGCTTGTTAAGTAGGGTAGTGCAGTATGAGTAGTTGAGTACTCATACTAGTGTTGTATTGGTCAGACCGATGCACTCAGCATGTCCAAGTAACCAGCTATCATAGTTTATGAAACTATGCATTGAGGGTTTACAAGAACTAGAATCATGGCTAGAAACTTTTAGGAGAAAAATATCGGTCACCATTGAAGCCCTTGATGTAGATACTGTGTGGATTCAGTTGCTTATTAAGGAGTAGTGGAAGTGCTATAATGCACTGTTGGGACAGAGTCAACCAAGATCAAATCAGTTGCTGTGGGTGTCTTGGCTGTCCTTGAAAACGATATATATTGGTTGTGCTAGTACATCAGTTATCAGCATGAATCTAAATGAGACAAAAAACTTCCGAAAATATATCCAGAAAATTCAGAATAATGGAAAATGCTAGATTTGATACTTATTTTCATTCAGATACTTCATTTCATACAGGTCATGTATTGCTTATGATTTTAAAAGAACAGTACTAACATTTATGCTCGCCTATATTTGCGTTACTTAGGTATCTTAAGATCTAATAAAATACTAAAGTCAAATGGTTGAATCAAAATTTGATCACTATCTAGCACGCGTGGAGTATGCAGTATCATGAAATGATCAATCATGTACTATGAACTATGCAGCATGTGGTATACTAGCACTTATTAATACATAGTACTACTTACTAAGTAGTTAGTGCTTACGACTTATTAGTTAATAACCATACTTAGATCTAAGGGATTCATCTATGGAATACATAAATTTAGGATTGGAAAACAGTAATGAAATAATTTTTGTGAACAAAGTGAAAAAGAAATTCTTCTCTCTTAAAAATCCCTAGATTCTTTGATTTTTATGAAAATAATTCAAAAAAAAAAAAAAAAAGCCAACGCCCCAAATATTGTTTGTATAAGAGAATCTATGCTCCAAACATGCATTATGAATGATACTGAGATCATTCCTATTCAAAACAAAACAAAAACAAAAAAAAACCTAAAAAATTTGCTCAAATTTAGAGATTTTCGTATCTTAAACGAAAGCCTTCAAGTTTCGGGTACTGTCTTGGCTTTGATTCTTCAACTTTTAAATGTTTTCCCTTAGATTTCTTGGAGTTAGAAGGCACAAAACTCTTCTCACTATATTTCCTTTACAAAAGAATATAGAAAAGAAAAGTTTTCTGGCTTTAGAAGGTTTATACCAGGCATATCCGATTCCCCCGATTTATTTGCCAATGCGCTCTGATATGCTTGTGAATGGAGATAAATTGCAAAAAGCGTCACGGTCTAGACTGTTACTGCCAATTTATCAGCAGAGATGTATCATCTTTGAAGGCTGCTTTTATGATTGTTATTTTCATTATCCTTCTACATATTTGTTTCTGGAGCCTTGGCTGCTTTTTGTCTTGGACTGGCTCTAAAATACCTCTCTTGACGATATCAATAATCATATTCTCAAAAAAAAAAAAAAAGGGGGGCAGAAAAGAAAGGTGAAAACTGAAAAGTTGGATGAAAAGCTTTGATCTCACGATTTCTTGGAGATAGTGTGAATGGATCACAAAAAGTGATACTTACTATGACAACATTTTGTATAACTGGACCATGGATCCCTTTTGTTCATGCTGCAAACTCCAAATCAATTTTACAGAGTTACGAGCCAGGTGATGGGACGAACAGGAACCCATTCAGTACGTGAGTTGCTCATGTACATGTGATTCAAACCATTAATCACAGTTCAATGTATACAATTGTGCCCTCAAAATAGTCTTCAAGTGGAAGAGCCTGGTTTCTTACTAATTTACAGTTTTTTACTTCATTTTTATTCTTAACAGCAGCTGAAACTTCCATTAGAAAGAGTTAGAAAAGTGTGCCTCATAATAGTTTCGAGTGGATGATTTTAGTCTTTTATTAATTGTGACAGCTTTTGTAATTCATTTTCATTCTTAACTTTCTTATCTGAAAATTTCATTAGGAAGTGTTAGAATCTTCCTTCATGGGTACTTATAGGCGTTATGTATTTATGATGAAATGCAGCTAGTCATTCCTGTCTGCTAAAAGTATTTAATGGAAGGATGTAAAAATGGCCTGCAGTAAACCTGATTTTAAAGAGTACGCTCATTTGCATCTTCTACTATGCACTTTTTTTTTCTTGACAATGGTTTTCAAATGCAGGTTGAAAGCATTAGTAGCCATACCAAAAGTGCAGCCCAGATTTGCTGTTGCCATCTGGAAGAAATATCCGACTATGAGATCCCTTTTGAATGCATATATGGACCCTAGTAAATCAGTAAGTACATAGTTATTTCACAAATTACGACAAAACTGGATTCTATTCTCGACCTTCATTTTTGCATGACAGGTTCATGAGAAAGAATTCCTGCTTAAAGACTTGAGGACAGATGGGTTGCTGGGTCAGGAAGAGAGGAGAGTGGGTGAAATTTGTTCCAAGAGAGTGTACAGAATACTTATGGCTCGAAGTGGTAACATTAAAACTGATGAAGTTGAGGATGGAGCTGACTTCTTTTGAGTGCTAAGGCACGTCGGCCGACTGGCATTGCTTATATTGGTTGGATTTGGGGAGGCGGCACTCTCACTTGGCTGTTCACATTGGGCGCAGTAATGTATTCACTGGATACAATGATTGCTGCGAATTGAGATTTGAATGTAACTCGACGTGAAGGCCCCTTATGAATTGACAGTTGCCCTGCATTCAGCTTGTTAGTAACCCTTGGTCACCAACTATGAATGGAAACGGAGGAGCTTGCTTAATTGGTAACTCAGAATATATCCAAACACATGAACCTCACTTACATGTAAGCATACTTGCACTTGGTTTACAAAGATTTAAATGCCCCCAGTTCAATTATTGACACTATTATCTACTGTTTACTTTGACCAATTGCTACCATACCAAGCTAGTCGCCCCTCCTAAAGAGGGTGGGTGGCTGGAGGTGGTACGTTTCTGGTCCTCTGGATAGACCCAGGTTAAAATCTTGTCCCCAGGCTTGCCCATTTAGTCCTAGGCCCAAACCTGGCCATGCTATGAAAGGCAATCTTGCCCAGCATGTTTGCTTATTATCTAGGCCACTTGTGTTTGATATGTTGAGTCGGGATCCTCTAAGGCTTTGACTTAGAGAAATTTTCACCATTTTTGGGTAATTCATCTGGTAAAGTGAATTGAAGTAAAGGTTCAAATTGAGATACATGAAAAGAGGAGGGGTCAAAGAAAAAAGTTGGTATTTTAAAATTCACCTTCTTGACTTCTTGTCATTTTAGGGCATGAGAATCTTGACCTTTTTTAGATAAAAAAAATGAGGTCTTTTTTGGCATTTAGTGGAACGAGAGAGTGACTTTTCTTTTATATATATAAAAAAATGAAGTGATTTTTGAAATTTGCTATTTTTTTTTTTTAATGAGCCCTCTATATTTTTTTCCCCTCACTTCAATTTAGTTTACAATGAATGAAACCTTACAACAGCAGGGTCCGTCTATTGAAAATCCAAGCCGCTCAAATAAACATCCTCGCATTGCATGATGTCTATGAAGTTTACTTAGTAGTAGTTATTTCCACTTAAAATTGACACCTTTAATTAAAACTGTGATTGGCACAATCTTTGGCATGTTCTTTAGTCATGCTTCTATCAACTAGTCAATTTTACTGCCGGACCAACTCTTATGAGGTAAAATTTAGAAATGCGCTGTAAGCTAAGAAGCCTTTTATTTTGGGTAGCTTGAATTTGTAATAGGCAGGCGCCACTATGGGTTCCACACCTTTAACTCAAGAATTCTCTAATCAAAGGCTCACATGATTCAGACTCAGATATGTTGGGCCTTAAGTTTTGCAGTAACATTTCAATCAAATAGGACATCCGGGCTAGAAAATGAGTTTTCCGGCTATATTTGTCAGGCATCCGATCTTCTAATTCCCTCCCAATCTACATCTCACCTCAACCAGACTCTCCCTCTCCCAGCCCCTGTACCCAATCTCTCGGTTCTCAACCCAAGCCAAACAGAACCTCAAAGCAGCCAACGTGGGGATGAAGGTTGGGAGGGAAGAAGAAAATCGGGCTGTGCAAAGTGGTGTAGAGGTGGGATCTATCTCCGCTTAAAAATTCATGCTTCAATCCTTTCAATGTAATCCAACGGCACCCAGGCATCCTTACGATTCCTCGATCTTTATTATCTTTTTTATTTGTGAGACATCATTCCTTCTACCACATGAAGCATGGATGTTAGATGACCGTATTGAGATGACATAGCTATTTGGTTCTATATCAAAAACCCGTATTGCGGCTCTTTCAACCACTTCCAACACTAGAATGCACCCTAAAAAGCACTAAGCAGAGCTACCCAAACCATGGATTTCTATTTCACTGGCACACTTTTAATGACGTCTTCTGCTTCCTCCAAGTTCCAAAATCGGCCTAAAATAGGCGTCTTGATTTCAACAACTCGAAAAAATGTCTACCCTTCTCCAACTTCCTACAATGGCTACAAGCAAGAAGTATTTTATTTTGCTAGAAAACTCATATTTTCGCATGACATCCTATTTTGAAATGTAAATGGAAAACTTAAAGTCCTTTTTTAAAATGTCAGTTTTTCTCATATGAGGCTCATTAACATCCATAGATGGAGTTTAGGGCCAGTTTATTTACATTATAATATATAGGATTTGAATACATATAAACCTCAGTTTGGATGTTGTGCCAAAGTATCAACTGCAGGACCGACATTGACGGATTCCAGGACTTCAAACACAATGAATGCGAACCAGACAGGTTATGGCCTGATCTTACTCTCACGTATTTATGTTGAGCAGACTGAACACGCTTAACACGTTGAATCAGAGGACATGTACGTGTTTGTGTGAGACTGCAGCGCCAAGAGAAAGCAAATCCTAGCCCCTCTCATAGGAAAATGGTTCAACTATTTCCTCTTTTCAAGCAGAAAGCGATTTACCAAATAGAAAAAAGATGGTAGGTGTGAAAGATCTGAGAGCTTTTCTCTTCTATCAAGGAATATGCATCATTGCACAAATGTGTCTCAAAAGAATCAGTATAGTTGACGAATTTGATTCACTTTTTAACCTGAATACACTGTTTGGATTTCTGTTAGCTGATTAATGGTCTCACAGGGAAGACATCCTAGTAATATGACTCACAGAGCCTTGGCCTTAGGCTCTAAAATTATCAAAAGCCTCAAGCCAGACTTCCCATCCCTCATCTCCAAGTCTAAGGGGTAATGTATTCTCTAAAAAGCTTTCACGCTCAAGCCAAAAAAATAAATAAATAAAATGATGCCATCTTCTCAAATGGATGCTGCAGAGCCTTCTTTAAAATATATAGATTTCCTACAGCAGTATATGGAACTTTAGTATAATCAACAAAACAGAAGGTTCTGCGCCTCCTCCATCTGCAACTCTTATTCATTGTAGGGAAATAGAAATGTAAATGTTATCATGATCAAGGGTCCAGAGACCCAATCCCAGACATTAATAATAAATGTTGGATTACATTAGATTAATGAGTAGGTTTAATCTTGTAGTATTGAAAATCTTTATGTGCCTGTTTGTTTGTATTACAATACATGAGAATTGAATATACATGATTTATACTATAAAAGGTTAAGTGAAGACCAAAGGTGAGTTTTCCAAAATGAGCATCAAATAATCTTTCTTTTTATGAAAATTGAATCAAAGGAGGATGGATGTTATTCATTTCCATCTTCCTTATTTTGTTTTCATAGAAGGAAATGTTAATTGATACTTATTTTTGAAAATTGACTTTTGGTCTTTATTTTTAACTACTTATGACATAAATTCTATATATTAAATTTCTATATGTTTGTTTGGCACCATAGTATCATGCACAATCAATCCCGATTCTTCAAATAAAAGTATCACTCGTGAAGCCCAATATAGCAAAGAATTAAAATAACAAAAAAGGCCTCCATTGGAGAAATAAAAAACCCACCAAGAGGTAAGTAAATAGAGAAATTCCTCACCTCCACCAAAAGATGCACCCTTCACTTTTAGTCTTTTCTAGCGAGTATCATAAAAGATCGAAGTAAGTTTTAGTGAGAAATTCTCCACTCATTTTCCACACTACTAGTTTCCCCCTTAGTAGAGTTCAATAAAAAAAGAAAAGAAAAAGAGATTAAGCTTGCTTTTCCAATTTTAGGTTTTTAGTATAATGTTGCTGTTTGGATGTCATTATATTTATCCAAACTAGAAACAATTCTTAAGATTTTGTTTGGACAGAATAAATGATTTTAGCCAATATTCTGTTTGTAGAGAGTCTTAACACAAAAACAAGCACTTTCATAAATGCTTGCACCCAACAATCCTATCAATCCTTACCTGTGTCCAATAATATGAATTTCTAGATTGATTCTTTAAGATTTTTTTTTTCAAGATTAATTTATCAATCTACACCGTCCAGCTTGTGTAGCCCTTCTCAATCTCCTCAACAGCCCCAATGATAAGATGATTCTGTTGACCAATGGTAATGGTATGGACATTTCCGATAAATTATAGGGCTTAATTCTTTACAGGAAATTCCTAAAATCATGTCTGGTGGGTGTTAAAGATTTTTTGAAATGCTGGTAAATCCTTTCCTTCCTAGATTTCTTTGTTTCACTTAGCTGAAATTCCTGCTTGAGAAATTTATGCATCCTTGGCTAGAGTAGTTATCAACTTATCGATACCACAATCCACATATATGGTCCTTAATTGAGAATGACTTTCTTATTTCCTTTTATAGAGTTGATCTCTTCTCATTGCTGCCCATCTTACTTTCCAAGTAGATGGCATTCAATTATAGGGTTCGGATCACCAGTAGGTGGGGCCCATTTATATAAATCGCCCATTTTTTTTCTCTCTCACTCTTTGGGTTTGTATAGCTTGCAATGCCCAACTCGCCAATCGGACTTAGTGGGCCATGAGACCCATCACAATGCTTCCTCAGGATCTTTTGAACATAGGTCTCAAATCCATTGGATAGGCAATGAGGCCTCCTTAATTTTGCATTACTTTATATATTTTGTATGCTTTTCTTACTATGTTTGGAACTTTACTCGGTAAGGGCCAGGATTCTTACATATGTTTTTTCATTGATTTTTCATTTTAGAAGAGTTAAAAATCCAAGAGGTGGTAGTGGCTTTCTGTATTCTATCATCTGAATTGTTGGTTGTGTAGACTTTCCTTAGAAAATCAGATTGATTCTCAACTCTATTCTAAAATGATAAAGAAAAATTAGATTTCAAGGGTCAATCTTACCTCAAAGCAAAAATGCACAAATGTGAAAAAAATAAATCCAATTAATTAATCTATTTAAGATTAGGGTTCTCAACAGAAAGAGGAAAGAAACAGCTGGCTGATCTTAAATGGGCCATGAGACCCACCTTTGAGCATAGGTCTCATATCCATCAGGTGGGCCATGGACCTCTTCATCAAGAAACAGAACTAATAACCTAAAAGCCACAATCACACTGACCATTAGTCAATTATCCACTTTCAATTGATTAATATATTATTTGATTCTTTAATTTCATTTTTTGGGACTTAAAGAAAATTAAGAGTAAAAAGAAATGAATAATCATCTCTTCTAGTCTTCCCTTTAAAAAAAATAGAAATAAAAAAAAAGTTTCAGGGTTCCATAACTCTAGAAATTAAAGAAGGTGGGATTTTACTAATCTCTCTTCTTAAGGTTGATTTGCCAATTTCTCAAAATCATAGTGAATATATTCAAGCACTTAATGATAAAAAATCAAGGCTGTTGGATGGACCTCAAGACCATTTTGGATTTTTTTTTCTTCCCTTTTGTTTCAAATATAATTCCAAATTGAACTTATCTTTTTCTTTAGACCAGGGCTTGCTCTGCTAGTGATATATTCCTTGCACATAAAATGACAAATGCCTCAGTGAGTGGGGAATGGAGGATCGGAAGGGCACATTTGTGCTCCGCCAGATTTGCAAAGTAAAACAACTTATGGAAAATGATTTTTCACGGAAATGTAAAAAAGTTATTCTTCTTTTTATTATTATTATTTTGCATTTCCTTTAGGACCATAAGCTGTGAGGATTTAATGTAATGCAGAAAATTATTTTCGCAATACTCGCTTTCTCCGCAGAAAATCAGTTGCAAAAAACATGCCCTAAAGATACAAGCTGTCCAAAAAGGGATAGCTAGCCCAGTGGTGCAGTGGTGGAGGTGTTATGTTTTCACCTACCCACAATTTGATCCCTATGTCCTCTCAACTTGATGTACAGGTTGTCTTTTCCAGCCACCTTGACTGACTCTTAACAAAAAGTAAAAAATCAGAGCTGTGATTATTTTTCGCCTTTTCCACCCCAATCGACCATGAAATTCATGCAATCAAATACTATGAGAGAAAAAAAAAAAAAAAAAAACTAAATGGAAGAACAGAGAAGAATTGAGAGATAATGATCTGCAAGGATAGAAAATAATGAAGAATGACAATCCTTTTTTTTTTTTTTTTTTGTGGGAAAAGAATGACAATACTGGAGGAGGGATATGTCAGCAAATTTATATCTTTTTTTTTGGCAGGAAGCAACTCTTTTGTATCTTATCTCTCCCTTTGGCCTGCCTACAAAAACAAGGAGCCGCATTAAACGTTGTTACTTTACTTATTCATAGACATACTTAATACAATAATGGAGATTTGCACAAAAGCTTTGATTGGAAATGATTAGGCCGCTCCAATCTAGAAGATGGACCATACTTCAGTGAGGATCAAGTCTTCACTCTTCCATTTTGTTTTTCACTTACTCTAAATTTGTCACAGCCACCAATTTGGTTCTTAACTTGCATCCTTGTACAAATCAACTATTTATGCTGATGATCCAAATTACAGAAATCAACTAAAACAAAACTTCGAACAATGATATCCTAACTACATTATAAGCGAAAATAGAAACTAGAATCAAGATAGAAAGTGTAACTGATTGCCATAGAAGATAAAAATCATAATATGAGCAAGCTCTCTTAAACTTCCAAGACTTATGTACCCGGGCAAATCGAAAACAGGAGAAAAGAAAGAATATCATGCTATGAACATAAATTGGAACAGAAAATGGAACACAAACAAACCTTTGCTGCAAAAGAGAGACGAGTGGATTCATTGCCGATTTCAATTTTATAGTTAGTTTCGTCCTTTGATCATTGTTCAGACCTTCCACAAACACTCAACTGAGAGCATAAATATATATATATATATATATGGTGCACACGAGTCACATCAAATCCGGCCAATATGTGGACCCCAACATCTACATGGACTTGGACCAATCTATCTTTAAGCATACGGAAGGACTGAACTGATGGGTGGACCACCAGGCACCAGATTTGATAAGCCGGTTTTTTGAATAAAAATGATTAATGGAGAAACATGACACCCACACCCACCTCTTTGTTTCTTTGCATCCAGGCCTTTCATCAAGTGGGGCACTGAGTTCACATTAAACATAAGTGGACCAACCTGATTATTGGACCAGGACTTGAACAAGGTGGGCCCCACCCGATGATATATATATATACAGAGCACTTCCTTGATTCTCATCTTTGTCAGATTGTGATGGCCAGGCCCTAAAAAATGTGGCCAGGTTATACCGACGCTGACATATTAACAAGAGGAAGCTATTGGATGGAATCAAAGAGGAAGAAAGTTACAGGTCACCCACTGATGAAAAAGTCATCCTGTCCCAACAACCTTGAGTGGTTGGACTTGGATCATCTTTGACGAAGACAAATGGAGAATTAACGTGGCCCACGTACCAACCCTTTATCATAAGAATCTATTTTTTTTTTAAGATAAAGAAATTTCAATGCCAAGCAAAATGGAGAGGGTAGGTGAAGACGTTTTGGATTTTTTTTTCAGAAAAGAGAAGTTGAAAGAAGTTGGAGTTGGTGGTCTCCCAAAATTCCACTACAGCAGGAATTCCGTAACAATGGAAGAAAATGGGACCAACCCCAGCCTGAGGGATCCACATTAAAATTATTAAGTATAAAACAAGAGTTTGGCTTTCAAAGTTTGCATTAGCCACCAACCCTGTCCTCATTTTAATTACGTTGATACATCCAATGTTTCACTAGGTTGGTTTCGATGTATCAATTCAATTGTGTCTCCTAGATAATTTTGGGCAATTGCTCCACCCATGATGTTGGCTACCATATCAGTGATCTAAACTAGAACATATGTGGCATACTCACATGCGTTTATAACTTCTCAAGAATATGATCGTTTACTTTTTATTTTTATAATAATAATTGAGCTGTCAAGTTTTGAAAGAATTTTTTTTATTATTAAAGAATGATTGAGATGTCAGTTGATGTGAATAATTCGATCTTAAGATTATTGTTTTCTTTCTTTCTTTTTAATTTGCTAACAGAGGATTCCCAACTTTTTTGGCTGTACTAATCACTCCGGGCCCATAGAGAAGCCGGGCAAAACCCCTGTGACTCCTAGGTGGTAGCACTAGTGGACTCAACCTTTGATTTTTGAAGAGAGAGAAATCGGGGATCGATACCACGACCTCTAATTCCGGAAGAGAGAGGAACAGTGGTTCTGACCGCTTGGCCAATGAGGCTAGACGAATTCTCATATTCATTTTCACCCTCCACAGTGCGCTTAAAATGAAAATCTATTTGGAATCTGTCCTACTTGCTAATTATTAGGAATTTTAAGACTTATGTATTTTTATAAGTGGTTAAAAATAAATAATTAAAGGCGAATATCCAAAAAGGCCATCAAACAACCTCTTCAAATTGAATCAAGGGGAATTTGGAAAATAAAAATCGACCCATCGCCCTTGCAATTTATACTCACCTAGGTTGAGTATGAACTACTATGCATCCCAGCAAGCAAGCAGGCCCTTAGTTTCACAACTAAATACTCCTCTAGAGTACATGATTTAACTATATACACAAACTTGATGTTTGGTAAGCATGATATAAAATCACGTTAAGTTGATGATCCAATTGAGTCTTCGAGCTTCTCACTCGTATATCTCCAACAAAAGGAGTGAAACTTCACAATGAGAATCACTTATTGAAAATCTAAGTCGCTCAAAATAAATACTTAGGTGGGACCATTTCTAAATTAGAATTAACTTAGGGATCATTCTATTCACTCGAAGGGTAACCATTTCGAGTGGCTAGAGTTTTCATTAAATAGGTGCTACTATCGAGTTTCACTCCTTCTTGGATATTCAACCATCAACTGATTGCCAACAAATCGATGAAAAAAATGTTTACCAGTAAATAGCAAAAATCAACTATATCTAAGAATGCGTTTGTGCACCGTATCACCACATTTCCGTGGACTTCCGAATCCCCTCCTATGCCCATTTTCCAGTTAAAATCAACTATTCCTCTTTCGAATCATCCCTGCACCAGACGCGGTTGAGGAAGGTGCCCGAAACTCCTTCCCTTTCAGAGGTAAACTGGGTTACACGAAGTACGCCTTGAAGCCCTGATTTGATAATTCACCCAAGTGCCACCTGAGTTCTGACTGGTGAATTCCAGTGCTCCCGCGGAGCATCATACAAGAACTCTCTTCAAGCCACTCGAAAGCCGAAAGCCAAAAAGTAGACCAAAAGCGGCTGTGGTTGGTGAGCCTGAGCCGTGAGAGATTACGAGATACGATATATACACCTACCTCGTTACCAATTATCGTTTAAATTAGCATCTTTTAGCAGCCTCTATTGTTTGTTGAGATTATACCCACCGTCGAAATGGCCCTTTTATATGGGCCCCACTATTTTATTGACACTCACTCAATGGCCTGATGACTATCAATGTCTCGAAATTGATTTTTAATCGGTTCCGATTTTATCAGATGTTACGATTTTATGCAAATCCGACTTCTTATAAATAAAGGAGTATCTGACAGTAACACATCAAAAGTTGTATTTAATTATAACATGGCTTTACCACTTAAAAGGGTAAGATTAGCTTCTCCTACAAAAAAAAAAAAACATCAAATATAATGCAATTAGGTGTGCTCAATATGTCGTCCATAGTTTGGCAGTCACGGCCACCACAGTCGGTGTGTAGTTTGGCAAGGCATAGACTTCCCTGGTGACAAGTGACAACAACAGTATATGTGGCCATGTGGGCCTATATTTCCAAGATATGAGATTGTAGAAACAATGGACCCATCAATCCCCATGGCAACAATGGGCCCTACCATAGTCCTCTGGTGATGAAATTGACCTGAAATGAAATGAAATATATTCATCTCGCTTATCAACATTCAACCCTAATCCAACGGTGATCTGATCTGCTACATCCCTGTCCCATTTTTCCATCATGATCTCAAAAAAAAACTGACTGTCATCTTTCAATCTATACTGGTCCATACATACACACCGTAGTGTCTGTGTGGCCCATCACACACAGGATATTTTTTATTTCATTCAGACGTCATCAGTCGTCTGGTGCACCAAACGCTCACCAACAAGGTATTGGACGCCAACTCAGACAGTCAGACTAGATTCGTGGACGCAGATGAATGGATTTCCTTTTACCAGTTTCCACCAGTTCCGATGGGGCCCACTTCACCAACCCCGCGGTCTGGCCATAGCTGACTCGTGAGCTCGCTGGCTCTCAAGCCGTTCATCATTCGTTGGACCGAGTCCAAAATCCAAATCCTTCTCCTTCTATATAAACCCTGCTACTTCTTATCTTCGTCAGCAGCGAAAGGAAAGCCGAACAAATTCAAGAAAGAGCAGAAAGATGGCATCCGAAGTCGCAGCAAGCAAACAAGAAACAGAGACGAAAACTCAGGGTGATGGAGAACAGAAGGCGCAGTTCAGGCACCAAGAGGTTGGTCACAAGAGTCTCTTGCAGAGCGACCAACTTTATCAGGTAACAGAAAAATAAAATCCATCTCTCTCTCTCTCATATCATCATCTGAAATTGTTTCTGATTTTTTTTTTTCTCTCTGTTGTTGCAGTATATACTCGAGACAAGCGTCTACCCACGAGAGCCTGAGTGCATGAAGGAGCTTAGAGAAATCACAGCAAAGCATCCATGGTAATCTTCGGAAGAAAGATTAAGATCTTCAAGAGAAATTATCTAAGAAAGGGTGTGTTGTTGAATGGTTTTTTATTTATTTCTTATTCTTGCTTTGGGTGATGATGGATTCAGGAATATCATGACCACTTCTGCGGATGAAGGGCAGTTCTTGAATCTGCTTCTCAAACTCATCAACGCCAAGAACACCATGGAGATTGGCGTTTACACTGGATATTCTCTCCTTGCTACCGCTCTTGCTCTTCCTGATGATGGAAAGGTAATACCAATCTCTTAATTTTACATACAAGTACTCCAAATCGGAATCACTTGAGTTGAAAGCTACAACATAGAGTTTATTTCTGATTTTTATTCTGACCCAAATGGATGATGTGTGTTGAGATGACTTAAAAAAAACCTTCAGTTTTACCGAATTCCGATTTGGGTTACATTCAAACAAGGCACCCTTAGTCAATAGATAAAAGTCCAAATTCACTGATGGGGTGATGTTGGTTCGATTTCAGATCTTGGCCATGGACATCAACCGGGAGAACTACGAATTGGGGTTGCCAGTAATTCAGAAGGCAGGAGTCGCCCACAAGATTGAGTTCCGTGAGGGCCCTGCGATGCCTGTTCTCGACCAGATGATCGAAGATGTAAGCACCCATCTCTCTCTCTCTCTCTCTCTCTCTCTCCAAAACCATTCAAATCAATTGATTTCTGTAAGAGTCTTTTATGACACGATATCTAAATATCGATGATATTGCAGAAGAAATATCATGGGTCGTACGATTTCATATTCGTGGACGCGGACAAGGACAACTACATTAACTACCACAAGCGTCTGATCGACCTGGTGAAGGTGGGTGGCGTGATCGGCTACGACAACACGCTCTGGAACGGGTCGGTGGTGGCTCCGCCGGATGCGCCGCTGCGGAAATACGTGAGGTATTACAGGGACTTCGTGCTGGAGCTGAACAAGGCCTTGGCCGCCGATCCCAGGATCGAGATCTGCCAGCTCCCGGTCGGCGATGGCATCACCCTCTGCAGACGCGTCAGTTAGAAATCTGGAGTTGGAGCAGCTCTTTCCTTTTCTCCATTACTATCCATTTCTCTTTTATCTCCTCCTCCTCTCTCTCTCTGTTTTCTGTTCATTTTTATCTGTTTCTTTGATCATTTGGGGAGGTTGAGTCTTTCTTATGTTGCATGTATGAATGTAATTGTAGATGCTATAGAGATGGCATCATGGAAATGTGATAAAAGCAAAAATAATTATATACATTTTGTGAGATATAATTGCGTTCAGTACTGTTGAAATGGGGGATAAGACAATCAGACGGGGAGTTAGTAGATCCTTGGACGGCAGCTAGTATCTGATTTAAGATGAATGAGGAGGCTACTTTGGTCGATCTTTTATCAGATTTACTTCAACCGAAATGATATGATGATGTGTGTGGATGGCATTGACACATCATAGAAGGGAAATTCCGGAACTGGTTCCTGAACAAGGGGGCTTGTGTGATTAATTAATGGGCTCGATCACACAAAGGTGGACTCATACAATTTAAATTTGATAGTAGCTGAGATAATTAGTCATGGTAAAATATGGGGAACTGAGTGCGAGTGGTTGGGAAAGAGAATAAAAATGATGAGCTATTGTCTGCATTAAAAATCAGTGGAAATTATTGCAAGTCCCCGGAGTGGGTGATCTTCATTCAATGTAGCCAGCGTCTGTGGTGACTATCAAAGCAATGGATGGTCCTAACTGCCGCTAAGTTTGGTCGGAAGAATAACTTATATTAAAGAGGATTTTACCGAAAAATTTTTGGTAAATGTCCGTAGCACGAAATGGTTTCCCGTAGTTGGGGCCGCACGAAATAGTTCTTTCGTCTGATTTTTTTTTTTTAACTTTGAGACGAGTGACGCTTACCTTCGAAACACCCCTTTTCTCATCTCTAATTGTCCATATCAATGATATCTTGCAGGTTTCACAGAGAGGAAGAAAAAAGAAAAAAAAAAGAGAGGGAGGTGGAAAAGAAAGAGAAGGAGGAAGAAGAGAAAGAAAGAAATCAAAGAAAAAAAAAGGAGAAGAAGAAGGTGGGAATGTGAAAATATGTTAATGTCCAGTCCTTATTCTTCCCTTCTTTTCTTTTTCTTTCTTTCTTTCTTCTTCTCCTCCCTCTTATGGCCCTACCTTCACCACCTGCACGCCCCCAATTTCTTGTTCCCCTCTTTTATTTTTCTTTCTTTCTCTTTCTTCCTACAAATATGTGCTTTTCCATGAACTTGAACAAACAGTGAGATTCAACTATTCACAAGAAAATTAGAAACCTATTTGTGAGCACCATGAAACCCAACACGAACTAGAGTTCTGACCAATTTTTTGTATCCTCATTTCGTGGATGAAGAAGAAAAGGAGAAAGAGGAGGAGGGGATGGGTTTTGGTTCCTTGCCCAATGAAGAAGATAAGATATTTATGCTCTCATGCTCGCTTGGTGCCCATGGTTGCTTGCCAAACCAAAGAGACAGGGCTGAGAAGCGAAAGGAAGCTATTGAGTCAGAACAAGAAACAGAAAGATGATGAAGGTAGAGGTATAAAAAAAACCGCAGAGTGACGCTAGCGTCACTTTTTTTCACACTGAGCGATGCTAGCGTCGCTCGTTTCATATTGGAAAAAAAACCAAACGGGGTCTAACTAACGGACCCCGCTTGTGCAATGCGATTTTTGATGCACTACCAAGTGCAACGTCCAATTACTGAGTATTTTCCAGTAAAATCCTCTATATTAAAAGAGAATAAAATACAAATAAAGAGTATTATAAGAAAATAAAAAAAGGAGGAAAGAATATACAGTTACAAGAGTAATCTACCCTCTCACACCACAATTACATAATAAAATCCTCTCAAGGGAAAACTCCTTTAACACCTTATTTGGCTAAAGCATTCGCCATCATGTTTGATTACCTTCTCCTATATGGAAAGCTAACATTAATTGTGGTGGATAATACCCGAATATCATTGAAGAGGAACTGAAACTTTCATGGATAAGCCTTTCGATTCGAAATCCAACTCACTGCATTAGAAGAATCACTCTCCACAATAAAATTGACATAGTAGTACCTTGAAAAACACCGAAGAGATTCCAGAATAGCTAAAATTTCAACTTCATTAGAGTCACAAACCTCCACATATTTGGAGAACATAATTAAAACGTCTCCATTGCAATTTCGAAGTGTTGGAAATTAGGTGGGCCTCTAGGATGGGTTTCAAAACTTTTGACCCACTTGATGCAGTGATCAAATATCCAGGAGGCTACTAATCTATCCAAGATGCAAATCCTCAATCTCACATGTCAAGATCAGTAAATCAATCTATCTATAAGATCAGCAACAAACATGCAACAAAGATCTATAACATACAAGGAAATAGATTATACCTTTGGAGTTCGGTTGTGTTCTAATGGAGAATTTACTACTTTCTTTGATGACGAACTCCAAGACCCAATGCCCTTTCACGCTATAACCCGAATCAAAATATCTTTTCTCAAGAAGATGGGTGAGATCTTCAAGAGAAACTATCTAGGAACTCTAAACTAGAAGGGCGATGAAGAGAGATGTGCAACTCTTGCACCAAGGGGCTGGGCGTGAATCACACTAAAAGGAACAAGTAGTGGACGTCCAATGCACCCTCTTCTCTATTTATGATTTTTGCAAACCTCCACTTACTAATTTCCATTAGAAGTTTTACTTCCAAATTAATTAGTAACTTTCTCCTATTTCTTAATTATAATAGAAGTCTTACTTCCATTAATAATTAGTAACATACTATTACCACTATTAGAAGTCTCACTTCAAATAGAAATGGTAACTTTCCTTTTAGAGTTCAACTAGAATTAGTATCCATCCGATGATTGGGCTAGCGTGAGGACCACTGGGGATTCCTTAGAAAGCTGGCTCCAACTGGGACTCGCGACCCCACATCTCATGTCCAATCTGGGCCCACAGTTAATTGCAAATAACTCCACTATATAAATGCAATTGAACTCCAGTCTTAGAAAATTACATATAAGACCCTAAACCTCCCTATTACCACAAGTAGGCCCCTCTGCCAAACTAGATCCATATTTTGTTATCCTTGAGCCCCAAATAATTATAATGATCAATGGTACCTTTCCAATTAACTTTTAATCAGAATGGGTGTACACTTACCAATGATAAATCTATTAATTGGCATAAGAGGATATTAGAGATAGGTTTCATCTTGACCATTGAATGTTCTCACAGCTCTACTACCATATACCCAAATCATCGAGGTGTTGACCTACAGTTGGCGTCACTCATTGATGACTCAAAGCAAATGAATCAATAGAAACTTGAGTTCATTAATGTCTCAGGATTGAGAGCTTACTGCTAGGGAATTATGAGAGCAGACCTTAAGGTAAAGACAGTGTTAATAAGGTGCTTCTCATGGTCCTTCAATACATCCAATGTACCAGCACTATAATCCAGAATCTTACATTCTGATGATCGAGACAAATCACACTATCTCATAGTGATAAAATGCTGCAACCTTGACAGTATGAGATGTTCAGTCTCATCACTGGTTGTGAAGATATTTAAGTATAAGATTTGTTTATACATGTCTCCTGTATGTGGATCTCATCCATACACATGTATTACATCTAATATACTTATGGACTCTGGTTCATCTCATGAACCATTATGCTATTCATATTGATTATGTGCAAGAATATAATTAAACACCATTCATCTCATGAAAAGAAAACATGAATATATTAATTAATAAAGAAATGAATCAATTTATTACATCATATTCTGGTATTGAGACCATAAAACTAACACGAAGCACCCCGCCAATACCACCTGGTCCAGGCTTCCCTCTTGCGGCACTATAATTTAAACAAACCAATAGGAGAAGGAGACCAAAGAATAGATTTTCTTATTTTAACTTGGCCACACCCCATACATGATTCCCAATTAATAAATATGTCATGAAGACAAAAATTAAAAAAATTCATTTCTGCCCAAAGCCCACTTTGCGATCGTTAAAGTGATCTTAGAATTCAACTCCGCAGAAGTTGATGAGGACCGGACCCCTAACGAGGTTGTATAATGTTTCAATACCTTTACAATTTTGACGAGCTAAGTTTTGAGCCTGCCTGTGCAGGAAATGGGCAAGGCTGATTATGTTCAGTTAAAGTCCTTTTGGTACATACTGATACCGTTGAGTTGATAAAACACCTGGAAAATTCATAAAAACTTCTTTATATGTGATTTTCTTAGTTACATACTAATAATGTTTTTATTTAACATGTATATTATTAAAATGGGGAGTATTCCTATGCATCTATCACTCACCATAGGGTGAGGGACACTCTCCTTTTGGGGAAGTTTCAAGTACAAAAGTGACTTTTTAAGTACATAAGAATACTCCCTATGTACTTGAAACTTTCCAAAAAGAGAAGTGTCCCTCACCCTATGGTGAGGGATAAATGCACTTGAATATTTTCTTATTAAAATACAGAGACACCTGATAAAGATCCAATCGACTAGAGAGTTGTGGACCAAAGGTTCGAATCTGACCTGTCAACAAATAAATGTGTCCCACTTTCGACTCCGACTCAAATTCCCCTGTAACTCAAGTATTTTCAGGGAATCTTCACAGCATTAAAAATAAGAGTAAATTAGCGAAAAGTCCCTCATAGAGGTCTTGTATCCATCAATTTTTCCTCTAAAGCTTGTAGTACATGCAGCTGGACATATTTCGGCGAGAGGTCCCTAGATACGCCACATCATATATTTTTCATGACTGATTTGCCCTTTCAACTAATTAGGCATAATTTTTTTAAATTTTAAATTTTAAATCTTTCATTCTCCCTCTTCTTTTTTATCCAGACTTCTACACGATTTCTTGATAAAACCGAACCAGCCACTCATCTTTTCATTTCATAGGCTTTTTTGGCAAGCCATTCTCTTCAACATGTGGGAAAAAAAATGACAAACTACGTTTTCTCTTAATGACACTGAGAGACAAAAATCACTTATCATTTGTTTGTACTCCTAGAAGCCAAACGAAGAACTTCGGTTCTTTTTTTTCCCTTGTTCGTGCAACATGTCTTGGTTGTTTTCTGTTACAAAACCCAGGAACAGAACAAAGAGCAAGAAGGTTGGGTTCAGTTTCGGGTTTGGGTCAAGTCCAGGTCAACCTGACCCGCACACCCGAAGCTCAACCCACATCCCAGGTTAGGCCAGGTTCAATTTTAGGTTCGGTTTGGGTTAGTTCCGCCTGACCCATCCTCTTCTTTTGGGCGAAATCGGCGTCTCTTTTCAATCGGTCCACCTTTGGCTGCATTGGTTTTGATTTCTTGGTTTTTCTCTTTTAGGGAGAGTGGTGTTATGGACCTACGCCGTTTGCTGGCACTGTCAAAGTCAAATTTATCTGAATTTTTTATTTTTTATCAAATTTATTTGAGTTTTGCGCAAATTTATCCGAGTTCTGAAATAAATTTATCTAAGTTCTAACAAACCTATCTGAGTTTTTGGCTATTGATCTGAGTTCCGCAACAAATTTATCTGAGTTCTAACAAATCTATCTGAATTTCTGGTAAATTTATTTGAGTTTTTGAAAAATATAGGTGAGTTTCTGACAAATTTATCTCCATTTTAAAGATTTTAACTGAGTTGTTGAACGAATCTTTCTGTGTTTTTGGCAAATTTATTTATATTTTCTTAGATCTATTTGTGTTTTTTAAATTTTATTTGTGTCTTTTGAAATTTATTTTTATTTTTTGAAATAAATTTAACTGAGTTTTTGACAAAAATACTTGAGCTTTTGCTAGATTTTTCGCTAATTTGGAAAATTGGGTTATCTTAGTTTTGGCAAATGTATTTGTATTTTTTAATTTTATTTACATCTTTTGAAATTCATTTAAGTTTTTTGAAATTTATTTGGATCTTTTGAAATTGATTTTCATCTTTCGAAATTTATTTATATTTTTTGAAATTTATTTGGATATTTTTAAATTTATTTGCGTCTTTTTAAATTTATCTGATTTCTTTTGAAATTTATTATTTTTTTAAATTTATTTCATTTTTTAAAATTTATTTGCGTTATTTTGAAATTTCTTTGTATGTTTTTAGAATTTATTTGAAAATCTCATTAATGAGATTCCATTGATCGTAGCCAATTAAATGGTAGTTGACCATTATTAATGGGATATCCCACTAATCATATCCCACTAATCATGGGATATGATTTAAAGAAAGTGTAAATTAGACATATCAGGTATGAGAATGTGTTAGAGGACCTTTGGCTACATGACTTTTTTTTTTTTGTGGACTGTTTGCAACAAAGTCATGCTTTGAGAGACCTCCAACCAAAGCCCCCTAAAAATAACTAGCTGACATAGTGGAGGCATTTTCATTCCCCAGATGTATCTTTGCAGCTTTCTTTTGTTTGTAAGATTTCCTCAAACCTAAGAGCATCTTCAGCACTCGTATGGAGTGGAGCTCCAACGGCTATGCCAAAAATAACATCCCATTTAACATGATGAAGCTCAATGTCAAAATTGACATATGAAAAATGGAGATGCCAAATCTATTTTTGGGTTTTATTTCAAAATGGATCAATGGAGATGGATTGGGTTGTCACTTTTAGAGAGTAAAGTCCAAAATGTTAAAAAAATAAAAAAATATTAAATTTGGCATATGGGGTGGAGTAATCACATTTTGGAAATGTCAAATTTCAAATTGCCGAACACATAAGCCATCAAATGAAATTTGGCATATCCAATTTGTCATATCTATTGGAGATGCTCTAATAATCTAAGAAAAAGTGATAATACAAAACGTACCCGCTAAAATCAGAATTGTGCCAATATGTACATAGCATGCCGGGTCAAGCCCAGGTGTCCGGATCCTTGATTTCATCCACACGAGCCGTGGAACCCCACGGTGGGGATTGTGGAAAATCTGAACGGCTCAAAAAATGCTCTTTGGTGAGATGTCTCCAAATTATACTCTTATAGATTTGTACTATAATTAATATTACTTTATGCATTTTAGTCATTCATAATTTACAAGATTAATCCTATGCTAAATATTACTATGGGACCTGCTGCTATTTGAGTAAAATTTGAAGCCGTTTAAATATGAGGAAGGAGTGAAGGACGCTCATTTTGAGAGATCTGGATTTTCCAATGGATGGGTCCACCATAGAGTTTCACTCCCTTCACTCATGAGAAGCGTGAGTTCTCTAGAATTTATATTGAACAATGGTTTAGAAATTTCAAATGTTGGAGTTTTGAAAAGTTGCTAAATTATGCCTGAATTCCTTGTTCATTTAAGTTGACAATCATGCATGTGAATTTTATCATGCATGATGAAATTTTATAAATTTTCTGTTTTATATACCTGGTAAAATTCATTGCCAAAAAAAATACCCAATTTGCATGGTGGGACATGGAGCCCTCCTTCACTTTGCTTCACTGAAAATAGCCTTGGAACTCGTGACAAGGAATAGTAGATGGAGTCAATCATGTGCATAGTAAGTAATAACACAACAGCGACCTCCAGATTTCAGCAAATTCTCATATATTACGAAAACTAGGTTGATTAAAGTCAGTAAATGGTTTAGACTTTAGACTATTTTGGAACTGGGCCAATTCACTAGCACGCAGGGTTGTGCACTCAGAAAAAAAAAAAAAGAAAAGAAAAGAAAAGAAAAT
Source organism: Litsea cubeba (assembly GCA_012931725.1). Classification (NCBI taxonomy): domain Eukaryota; kingdom Viridiplantae; phylum Streptophyta; class Magnoliopsida; order Laurales; family Lauraceae; genus Litsea; species Litsea cubeba. Next base: position 27,761,178 of record CM022945.1, on the reverse strand, counting down.
GCATAGTCCAAGCACTCTAGCAGATCGTGAAGATGACTATTTTATGTTCTCAAGGATGCTAGGACAGTAGGACAGGCCCAAATGAAAGATGGAATGACCAATCTGCAGAGCCCAACCTGACCCTCTTATGATCGGTCTAAACCCTTAATACCAGTGACCCTCTAATGAATTTTACACTCACTCTTCTTTCATATTCATCTAATTCTTGTTGTCCTCTGGATTGATTATCCAAATTTGGCACCACCCAACTAAACGTCTAGGATTTGGACACTTTTAATGGTCTCACAGCTGTACCTCCCATGATTAAAGAGTTTCCATTTTTTGAGCTGAGGGAAGCCATGGAGAGAGATTTCAATATCTACAAGTGGTTCTAAAAATAAAGATTAAAGCTGGATTTTTAAAAATTGAACACCCAATAGCCTTTCCTTTTAGGGAAATAGAACTAAAAAAAATATATGAAATGAATAAACTAGCCATCACCCTAATAGTTCATTTCCATCTTTTTTTTATTTTAATTCTCTAAAAGTAAAGGTTATTTGATGTTTTTTTTTTTTTTTTGAAAGCTCACCTTTTGTCTTCATTTTTTAAAGAATAAGGGTTTGAATCCTATATACTCATGTCATTTAGATTTTAATGCAGACAAATAGGTCCTTAGGGGTTATTTGCCTTTTCCATGTGATGGAAAAATATACTTTGTTTTTGTAAATGTTACAAATGCAAATGTTATTCAGGTAAAGCACATTACCATACCTGTTGAAATTATCATTTTCATATAAGTAAATGAGCACATCCAACAAATTTTGATGTATTTGGATTTTTAGATATTTTTCATAAATTTCTCAAAATCCAAGAATGATTAAGACACAAAACTAATGACCCATTTCTTTTTTTTTGGAATTCCGAGAATTTCTAAATTCTCAACTGTGGTAGAAATCTTTGGTTTTTTCAGAGAAAGTCTATAAGTTAGTACTTGTTTGGTTTTTCCACATATGTAAATGTGATCCCAAGGATGGCTAGCAATTTTGAAAATGTATAATAGAAGATAAAGGCGAGGAATATATGAACAAATAACCTTATAAATCGGGGAAAAAAGTATCGACAATGGTATGTAAAAACCACAAATTTAAATTACTTACAAACAACTCATTGTGCATGGGGAGTCAATTGCAATCATTGATACCAATTTTGAAAACATTGGATTGAACCAATGTTACATTTATCAGCACCTTCAAATAAAAATCAAAGCATTGTTAAACTTGGTCAAAACTGATAAAGAAAAGAAATTATATAGTAAAAAGGGTCAAGTTGAACTGGTTAGAATGTTAGACCCACCATCAACTATCAAACAGTCGAGCCGAGTTAAACCTAATGCTCGAACCAGATCGAGCCAAAATTGCCCACTCCTCTGGTTCACCCTCTGATTCCGTTTTCAAAGCATCGATTTTGACAAAACCTTTCCCCCAAGGCATGTGTATTCGTAATCAGGTAAGCCACGCCACCCGGTACACACATTATGCTTACTCTTGCATTCGTGTTTGGATGTTGAGAAAATGAGGCCACAAACGCAATATTCTGCCGTAATTCGCGAAGTTCACAAAACTATCCCAGAAAGCTGTATTAAGAAGAGACGTTCAATTTTGGAGATGTTGACCAGTAACCATGACGCAAAGATGTTCACATTCTCATGTTTTTTTAGTTCTCTTGATTGTTCTTTTTCTCTTAAACAAGCAATCAAATTCCTATTTCTTCTCCTCCTTCTCTATCTTGCACTTTACCTATATCAATCAGCAATTAGAATAGAGATTAAACAAAGAAACTGGAAGAAGAATAAGAAAATATGAGAGAGAACGAGGAGGAGGAGGCTCAAATCGACCGCCTCCCTGTGGACCTTCTCGCCCATATCTTCTTCCTCTTATCTTCTTTCCGAGATTTAGCCCAGTTCAGTATCATCCACATACCTTTCTGACTTTCTCTCTATTTGTGTATCTTCTTGTGTTTCTATCTGATTGGTGAGTTCATCTTTTTTCCCTGTTTGTAGGGCAAGTGGTGTCTCCAGAAAATGGAGACAAGGCGTGAAGCGGTCGTTGGGCAGAAGAGAGAAACTGAGCTTTGCTGGTATGAAGATGGATGATGATTCCACGTCTCGCCTCGTTCAGGACGCCTACTGCCTCAAAGAGCTCGACATGTAAGTGCGCTTGTAGATTCTCTCATCCTTTTTTCCATGTTTGGTAGCACCTAGAATTTATGCTCTGCAATTGAAATTTGGATGAGGAGAGTTTTCGAGCCTGTTGAATTGGGCCTTTTAGTTGGAATTTGGAATTATAGAAGGATTGGGATTTGGGGGGTGTTGGGGATTTCTGTAGTTGCTTTAAGATGCTGGAAATCCTGGGTCAGCCCTGTATGGAATTTGGAACCTTGTTACTTTGGTGCCCTGACCTGACAAAGAATAAAACAACTGCTACTCATGGGTAATTATCCAAATGCAAGTTTACTTCATTTACATGTACAATAACCACATTTTGTAAGAGTCTGTTACAATCTTCTTGTTGGAATTGTCATCTATGTTTGGCTACGCTATGTTAAGTTCCAGAGTGATAGGGCAAGACATTGTTTTACCTCAAATACAGATCAGATCCTCTTTCTCAAAGGGGAACTTCACCTTGTGTTTCAGGCTATGGCAATGTGTGTTCTGCCATAAGCCCCTGACAGAACAAACACTCAATTGTTTTCGAAATGTTTGCCTTGAATGGGCAGTGCTCAAGACTGACAGAAGTGCATGATAGTTGAGCTCAAATGTTGTCTTGATGCCCAAAGTTGTGGGTTTTTCATAATGCAAATTAGGGTGAAAATTAAAAGAAGGTAAGGTGGGAATGTAATTTCATGCTTTTATTGGATGTGTGAGGTTACTTTATGATCTTACAAATGCCTATAAATTATGGTTCTGTGGTTATTGTACTTTGATTTTTGAAATGGACATTTTGGTGGGGTATGTTTAATGAAGCCTTTAGTTTGGGATGTTTTTGCCTTTTTGCTTGGGAGTAGTTATCCATATGGAAAGGAAACAAAAATATATATATATATATATATTGTTTGCTTTCAATTTTTCTCTTCATGATGATGTACTAATCTGATTGTTATTTTTGCTCTCCATAATTTGTATTATCATCTAGTTCAAGGAGTTGTTGGGGCTCTCAAATAACAGATAATGGGCTATACAAAATTTCTTTGGCAAAGTGCATCAGCAACCTTACCTCAATATCGTTGTGGGGCATGACAGGGATCACAGACAAAGGTGTCATTCAGCTGGTATGTTACATGGTGCTACTTCAAGCTTAAATTATTTGTTGTGAACTTTTTGTGGTGTTTTGAGTTTATGGGGTTCAGTGATGAAAAGAGTAATAATTTTGGTTTTAGAAGCTTGTACGTCCGAGTTTATCCCTTTTTTTATTGCTTTTTTAAACTCTAACTGATCAGAATAGAGCAGCATTTAAAGGTCACAGTTGCAGGATTTTTTTTAACACTGAATTGTGTATCTTTAGTGAAATGACTGTTTTATGTCCTTCATTTAAGGTTCATTTTCTTTTCTCAGTTTCTTAATTGCTGATATGACCCATTCGACTTTCTTACTATTACATTTACATTTTTAATAGATAATGAGGGTTCTTGAATGCAAAGAGTAAACTTTTTTTTTTTTTTGTTCATTTCTCTATCTTTTCTGTTCATTCAGTTATTTTTCTGTATGTAGGTTTCCAGGGCTATTTCCTTACAGAACTTGAATATTGGTGGTACATTTATTACTGATGATTCTTTAGTTGCGATTGCAAATAATTGTCCACAACTGAAGGTAAATTTGCAATATGAGCTTTATATGTTCTTCAGCTGATGTTTTGTTATCTTTCCTGAGGATGGCATTTCTGCTTGTTTGCTGAATTAGTCGATGATATCATCAGTATTTTTATATGCTGGGAAGTTTTTTCTTATCCTTTCAGTTCATATGCACTATGGGGGTGAATAATTATAGTCATTACAATCTTATTTATATGTTGTTTGAGGATGATGGGTACCTAACGTTAGACATTAGACTAGAGAAAATAAATGACTGACTAGAACTATGGAGAAAAACTTTCGAGTCCAGGGAGTTGGAAATTAGCATATCAAAGATAAATATATGACGCAAGGAACAGAATGTTGGTCAATCATGAAACAACACATGGAAAAAAATGAGCGTAATAGAGATGAGAATGTTCAGATTGATGTTTGGTAAAAGTTTTTCTATCCAGGTTGACTGCCCCTTAAGAAAAAGGGGTAGAGGCTAAAGAGGAGCAGAGGACATTGATGGAAGTAGCAAGGATAGATTTAAAGAAGTACAACCTATCAGAGTTTTTGGCCCGAGATTGCTTGAATGACAAAACAAAATTCATATAGCTAACCTCAACATAGTTGGGACAAAACTTTGATGATGATGGAGTGCAAGTTCAGTGAATCATGATGAACATGATTAGTTATTGCCTTATTGGAATTGAATACAATGTAGTTTTTAGGTATGAGAGATTTCAATATCCAAGTGTGCTTGTACAATGAAACAGAGGGTTTGAACTGAATATAGTGAATATGTAGTGTAGATTAGGCAGAGTAGAGATAACCTAGTGGAGTATTATACAATTATTGAGTGCCATTTTTATGTGAGGAATTTTTATTAGACAACAAACAGTTTGTTGTGCTATGTGGATGAATGTTGGGCAGTGAAGAAAAGTGGAAAACTAAAGTACATCTGTACATGTGGTTTAGAGGTTCATCTGAAGATGGCTGTGGAGTTACAAGAGAGGATATAACTGGGAATGGGTACATAAGAGGAAATCTATTGGGAGCTTTGATAGAGGAAGGAAAAAAAAAGGAATACTTATATGGTTCATTGAAGGGTTATGACGTATAGGAACTATGAGAAGGAGACAAGGGACGGGTTTTGAATGAAGTAGCTAGAAAGACATATTAGACTATGGTGTTATGCAGAGCATGGGTTCAAATATGGTTGTGTAAAAGTAAAACTCACAAAAACACCCTAAATAAGACGGGATAAGGTTATAACAATGAACTTGAGGATCCCTTAATGGAGAAGTTACAACTTACAAGTCATGGTAACATAACTAGCGTTCAGCAAATATTAGATGGAGGGCACCCCATAAGTTGATTTTCTTTTAAGAGGATTACCTCACTTTCATGCACTTTAGAAAGATAAGAAACGCACACGTGCATACATAGATACATACATTTTTTTTTTGTTTCTTCCATTTTATTAGTTTCTAACTTAGTGTAGCCAACCACCGTGATAGAACCTCTATGCAACGATGGGTCTGCATGCACCCATAACTTAGTTACTAGTGAAAAATAACTTTAAATTCTAATATTTTTCAATATTCTGGATCTCTGTTTTTTTTTTTTGGATCTTTTTAGCACATTCTCGATTCACACTGTTATGCCGCAGTTTATCACCGCAATTGTTACGTATTGCCTGATGCATAGGCTAAAGGTAAATTGAGTTACACAGATTCAAATGGGGCATTTGAACTTATTTATATTTGGAAGTATGAAGTGCGGAAATATTGGACAATCATGTGTGAAATGTCCTTCAGAATTAGTCTAAAACTGATCTGGGTTTGATTATGCCAGCAGACTCTCCCATGCACATCACAGAAAAGTTAAATATAATAGAATGGGTGCAAACTCTGCCCAACAATGATAGCTTGTACAAGATAAAGGTGTAAAGGCTCACAGCTCAACATGAACTGGGTTTCTGCTTCCAAATCTTTAATTTCATCTATCGTTAGAAAAAAAAAGCCTTTAGTTTCATTCAATCAGCCATAAGAATGTGTTCAAAGCTATTTGCATATTTAAGTATAATTTGTAGTTTTGTACCAGGAGTAAGTCCTAAAACAGATCTAAGCCATCAACTTTCATAGCTAATATAAGATGTTTTAATCTATAGACCATTTAGAGTTAATCAATGCAAATATACTGAACTTGTCTTACTTAAACAAAATTAAACTAAGGAATTAAAAGAAATAACAGGTGCTGATCTATTGGGTAGGATGTCCTCTGCCTTGGGCATCCAACTTTTCTCAATGGTGTCAATTTCTCTTGACTTGTCGATTGTTGGTGATCCAAAGATTCTTCTTTCCAGTTGATAGATTGGCACTGACATTGATTTGCCTTTACTTTCTGGAATGAGGGGGATCACATGAATATCAGAGTCCCATTTCAAAATAAATGAATAAACACATGCAAGCATGCAAACACATGTATATTCGAGTGGTGTTTTCTGTAGCTTATTCCTCATACCTGACAGAGTGATAGTTAGTATCAGAAATGAACAGATTAAGTTAATTTATTGAAAAAATTGTTGCGCTTCAAAGGTTGATTTTTCATTTGGGAAAATGTAAAGTGTTGATGGAATACATCACACATTCACTCACCCCATTTGTACACTTTTGGATCACATCTGTGCACGTATTCCTTCCCCGAGATATAAGAAGGATTCTGTTTTCTGCTGATACTGGAAGGAGCAGACTTCGAGCGGAGATCTTGGTGGATTGATATTTGCTCCAGCTAATTCATTCACCACTCAAAATTTCTTTCCTCTAGATAAAGCACTCTGCTTTTGAACTTCCAGTGGAGATCTTGGCGGAGTGATGTTCGATTCAGTTAATCAATTTACTGCTGAGAATGTCTTTTCTTGAGGAAAAAATGCTTTGCTATTCCAAGTGGAAGAAGAATTGCTCATTTCCTTGTGGTGTCCGTGTTGGCCAAGGGTCCAGACCAAGCGGATTTAGGGTCGGATATTTTGGTAATTATACCGGAGCTTTCTTGGGAGCTAAGAAAGCATAGATTATATATGTGGATGTAATTTGTAACCCTAAATTTCTAAACCTAAGAGAGTGAGGAGAACCAAGGAAAGTCGAGTTTCTTTCTCATGGACGTAGACACTCTTGCCAAACTACGTAAATCTCTCGTGTGATTGTCTCTCTTCTTTCTTGTGTGTGGCTTGTTTAATTGTTGATCGCAAGTTTTTCACACTTCCGCACATGCACATTAGGCTGCAAAAAAATTTCTACACCAAAAACAATTTCTACATATTCATGGAAAAAGAACTTTGCCAAAGCAATCCCTTGTGATCATTTGTTGGATATCAATATATCATAACCCATCAAAACTAACTTCTTCAATTGTGGGGTAGTAGTCAGAGTTTTTTACCAAATCAATGAATCAATCATCATCATCGCCGCCACCACCACCAAAGCCTTGTCCTAACTATGTTGGGATCGGCTATATGAATTCAGTTTCTGCATTCCAGTCTATCTTAGGCCAAATCCTTGGATAAGTTACACTTCTTTATATCGAACCTTACTACTCCCATCCATGTCCTCTTTTGCTTGCCCCTTTTTCTTGGCAGGCCATCAACTTGCATGGAAAGACACCTAATTAATCCAACAAATAAAAATTTAATTGCCGAACAATGGAATTGAATCTTATTCGTTGTTTTCCTCCACTTGAAAATTGTCAAAAGAAGTATTTTGAACTCTGGAAAATCTTCGGAAAAAAGATTGAAGTACCAGAATCTGGGAATGTGCTGATATTCTGCTGATAGTCATGCCTGTTATGAATTTAATGTGGATAGTGTGTGGAGTTGTTATTTATGCGGATGCTTTTTATGTTGCCAAAATTGTTGTTTTGTATAGACATGTAGTATAGAAATATTTATTGAGTAGATTATATAGTGATATACTTTGAACAGGCCATTGTCTTGTGGAGTTGTCGCCTTGTTACTGAGAGTGGCCTTATCATGCTTGTATATAAATGCCGCAAGCTTGAATCAATCAATGTCTGGGGGATGAGAGTTCCTGTAGACTGTTTCACCGGTTTGCACACAATTAGTCCCACTCTTCAGATAAAGCCCAGAGGGCTGCATCCATCAATTTGAAGGGTTCCTCATCAGCCGTCTTACAAGGTGACATTTATTTATTTATTTTCTCATATATCCCTTGTCAATATGAATTGTTTTCATTCAAAATGAAACTAACACTGTTGCTGTGAATGTTGTAATTGTTATTGGAATATTAATGTGGTGTTGTATTTCTAATACTATAAAATATTAAAGAATGTGGCTTGGGAATTGGAAGATCTCATGAATTCCCCCCTTGTATTTGTTTGTGGTTGCAGCACTGGGCACCATCCTGTATGGGTATAAATCGAAGTCCATAAGGGTGTCGCTGGATGCTATCAGAAATAAGTTCTTCAGCATTGGTCAAAAGTTCAACATTCAATCAGTCAATAATGTAAATAGGTGTGTATATATTGTGCATGACATGGGTGGGAAATTGATAAAGGACTATTCATTTCAGCATTGGCAGGCATGAATTCCTTGGAAAGCTCCAATTTTTAAATTAAGCTAGTGTGTCTGTGACATTAATCTGAAAGTTGTTTAACAGTGGCCTGATGGTAAGTCATAGAAATGTTTAACTTCAGCACCTGTAGTTATGTCGGGTGGTCCATATGTTTAAGGTGTTGATCCAAATGAATCCACATCCAATTTCATTTAACATAAAAGAAGTGGTTAAATAAATTGTGAGAATGCATCTCAGGCAAAATGGTTCATCTATTGTATGGCTTGCTTGATCAGTTTGAGAGCAAATTAAAACTGGAAAAAGGAAAGAAGTGATCATCAAAGGCCACTGATTGAACTGAGATATTTCCCATTCACTATGGATCCCACTTTTTGTATGGTTTATATTGATGACATACATAGATGAACTTCTTTCTTTCTTTTTTAAGGAAAGTTTTTTGAATGTATCATAGATGAGTTTCTACTTCAGTGATAAAAAGGATGCATTTTGTTATGCTACAAGTAGAGACACAATGGGTGGGCTTGGTCTTTTTGAGTTGGGTCAGTTTTAGCTCAATCACCACTCAAATAAGGTTTCAGATTTGTGAGTATACATCAAAATTCAATATTGAGTTGAATTCGAGATTTAGATTCCAACACATCAAAATTCAATATTTAGACTCCTTTCAATTTGACACTTTCAGGTTGAGATCCTTGTTGTAAGTGGATGCCATAATGCGGGTGACGAGTTTGCCTGTGTTCTACTTTTAATATAGAACAAGTTTTCCTGTACTACTTTACTATATGGCAAGTCTTTCAATTTAACTTTCACTATATGACAAGTTTGCTTTTATTAATTGAATTGAACAAACTGAAGGGTATATTTGTAAAAGGGTTGAAGCAGCTGTATTCTAGACAATTCTTTGAATCAGCTCTATTTCCAGCAGATCAGACTTGCCAAATAGGCCCCTAGATCCAAATTATCCCTAGAGTTAGTAGGTTAGTTTCATGTGGGTTGATATGTCACGGTGCAATGACTTGGATTAGGTTGGGTGTGGCTACAAGATGGATTCAGAATCATAGTGCAATGACTTGGATTAGGTTGGGTGTGGCTACAAGATGGACTCAATCTGAATCCATCCCATCTTTTAATTGTGTTAGAAACTTCAACCAAATACAACCTGAAAATCAAGAGAGTTAATCTATAAACCGTGAAAGACCAGGTCATGTTCAGGTTGGGTTAGTGGGTCAGGTCAGAAGTTGCCACCCCTTTCTCTACGCGCCATTTTAAGTTAGGCCTGGAGATCTCTATCCTAAATGGGTCTGATGTAACATCAATAGCAAACATCCAAACCGACCAACGCAGGCTGTGATTAAATTGGGTGCCACTGTCTTGATCGGAAAGAGATTACAACACAGAATTCAACTTAATATGAGATATTTAAGTTCCTATTTTCATGTTCCTTGGGTGGTAGTGGGTGCGGACATGATCCATTGGTCGAGACAAAAATGGATTTAAGTTTGAACACAAAGATACTCAGAACGAAGTTTCTATGATGTACTTGGGATCCACGTTGTATAAGGTCGATAATAAGCCTAAAATCTGCTCGAGTTTCGAGTTTCTTTGGATGTGAAGAAAGGCAGAAAAAAAAAGGGTCCCAAAGTTTTTTAAACTTTCTTTACTCCAAATCCTATGATATCATGGGAACTGTGTGTATGTCATTAAAACCGACAAATCCCATGATAACATGGGACTGTTCTTTGATATCATGGGATACAGTGCAAAAAAAAGTTCAAAAAAATGTTTGATTAAAGTCAAGTGGCTTTAGTGATGTTATCTGAGTTTTAGTCGTGAAATTGTGAAAACCGGATTTAAGGAGGACTAATAAGTTAAAGGGGGGCTCTATTGGCACCACGAAAATCTCTCTTCCCACCTCAAAAATAAAAAATAAAAAAATAGGTTTCCCTAAACTACCCCTCCTCCTCCTCCTCCTTCCTCTCCCACCCTCCACCCTCTTCCCTCATCTTCAACCCCCCCCCCCCCCCCCCCCCCCCCCCCCCCAACACACACACACACAGAGTCTCCGGCGGGGAGGGAGCCCCGGCCGGCAGCCCGCGGCTGGCCGGTCTCCCTTCCCTTTCATTTTCTTTCCCTCTTCTCCCTCTCTTCTTCCCTCCCCCACTCCCCCTCCCCCTCCCAGTCGCCGGCGACTGGGAGATCGGGCTCCAGCTAGTGGTTTCCGCCCACCTGCTGCAGCCTAATCTCCCTCCCCGCCGGCGACTGGGAGGGGGAGGGGGAGTGGGGGAGAGAGGGAGAAGAGGGAAAGAAATGGAAGGGGAGGGAGGAAGAAAGAGGGAGAGGGGGAGGGAGACCGGCCAGCCGGCAGGGGCTCCTTCCCCGCCGGAGACTGGGGGGGGGGGGGGGGGAGATGAGGGTGGAGGGTGGGAGAGGAAGGGAAGAGGAGGGAGGGAGGGAGGAGGAGGAGGAGGGAGGAAGGAGGAGGGAGAGGGAGATGGGGAGGGAACCGGCCGCGGGCTGCCGGCCGGGGCTCCCTCCCCGCCGGAGACTGGGGGGGGGGGGGGGGGGGGGGGGGGGGGGTAGTTTAGGAAAAAATATTTTTTTTGTCTTCTAGTGCGGTGGGGAGAGAAAAATATGCGGTGCCAATAGCACTCCCCTAAGTTAAAACCCTAATAAATTTCAAGTCAAATTTTATTATAGACATTAATCATTTAACTCTTTTTTAACGGTTTCCTCTAGGTACAAAGGAGTGCTATAATTGCTTAAGATAAGAAAATCCCCATGTGGTAGTAGAGCCGGATCATTGAAACAAAAATCCACCAATGAAAGATTCCAAACGACTGTCTCTTTCATCACAACAGCCAAATCGAATGGAGAAATGCCCACGGCCAGGTGGGAAGAGGCATCTCATCCTATGATGCTCAGATACGGCATGGATACGTTCTAGACATGGAAATGACACGGATTTTACAAGTAAAAAGTTAAGTATCGGATACAATACAATATCATATGTTGCCCATTTCGAAGTATTCGTGCATCATAGATCTCATCTGATAGATGCCGAGGGGTCGACACGACACCACCGGTACTTGATAGTAGGAAAAATAGATACAAATCCAATTGAGCCTGGATGCTCGAGAGAAGTGAAGGAGATCTTCGATCACACTCGCATTATTAAAAATTGAACCATTCAAAATAAATGTATTTTTTTGTTTGGAATAAATTTTATTATGGTTGGAGTTGTCCACCACCAATATAAAAATGTGTGAATAAAATATAAAAAGAAATTGCGTTTTACACATTATAGACTATAAACTTAATATTGGAGTGGTAAGGAGCGTCAGTCATGGTTGAAAAACTCTCTGAGTTGACTCTTGACTCTCCCAAGTAATCTCGTTTTGACAAAAAATCAAGTAAAAAATAGGAAAGACTCGGCCGAGTCATCTCATTTTAATAAATTATTTGCATTCCAAACCATTTAATAGGTAAATATAATTTTAAAATAATTAAGTTTATTTCTAAGAAATAATGCATGAGGTTTGGAGTCAGTAATTTAAATATTATGGTTGGAAAGTAATTTGAAACTTATATTTGATCCTTTACATTCGATATTTGAACTAACAAATAATATTTTTCTAATTTTCCTTATTGTAGAACTTTTCTTGCATATATGGATTTATTAATTTAAATTGATTATTATAAATTGTGTAAATAAATGTATATTTTAGATTGTGTAAGTAATGGATTCATTTTTAAATATTCTTAAAATTTTTTTAGAAAAAGATGAATCTCCTGAGTCTCCGCGTTGACTCTATCTGAGCCAATTTTCTTGCATTGGACGGATCGAGTTTGAGTCACGAGTTTTCCAACCTTAACATTAGTTTTTAAAGAGTTTTCCAACATTGACATTAGTTTTTACTCGACTGGTATTGAGTGTCAATTCTTACCTAATTTTCCAGGTTCGAATTTCAAATATGTCAGCCTGCTTATGGGGGTGTCTTTTCCGCTTGTATGCATGCCCACTCTTAGGTCCCAAGCCCCTTGACTGAGTAAAATAAAATAAGGCCTTATTTAGTATCACTACTCTTATTTTCATAGAGCCATATAAAAAAAAGAGCCATAAAAAAGAGAGGATAAAATCTGAAAACATGTTTGGTATTGCATAAATCTATTTTAAATAGATTGTTTGGTACACCATCTTTTTGCCTCTTATTAGAGTGTTATGCCTATTATTAGAGGGGTAGTTCTTGGCATTATGTAAAAAAGGTATATGCACATTTATCATAAATTGAATACACAGTGCATGCCAAAATGAGCTCCAATAAAGGGCTATTAAAGATTGGACCACTAATATTCCAACAATGGCATTGAGTGGAACACATAAGCCTAAGAGATCCAAAGGCTGTTAAAAACATTCACCTTCTTATCAAACAAATGTTGGTGAATGAATCTCTTCTCTTTGCATTTCTTGGCTCGACAACATTGGAGGGTCTGTGTCTCTTCTATTACTCAAGCAACCAACTGATGCGGCCATGGCAAATAAAACGACCCACACCTATTTGGGTACCCTGCAATCAAATGAAATGAAATATGTTGCTACTGTTGAATGGACTGAAATAACTTCTCACCGAACCACCTGATTCAGAGTTGAAACGAAGATACATTTTCAGTGAAATGGGTAGCAGAAACATGTATCTAGCCCTTCCAAATCGATTTTACTTTGTCCAACTCACTGAAATGTGTACATTAAAACCAAGAAATGACAATGAAGGCCACTATATCTAGCAACTCAAATGTTGTGGGTTTCAATTTCATTGGTTTCTAAACTAAATTCAAATGGGAGGAGAGAAAAATGTGAGAAGGGCATTCTCACATACTGGGAAGAAAATAAAAACAGCTAGTTTATATACAACCAAGCAAACTCCTCTCTCACAAACCTGCCATGATGCTATTATCAAATTATTCTAGGAAGGTCGCCATCGTATCAGAGTACATTCCAGTCTCTGTTGAGTTCGTGTTTGGTAAAATCCACACAAACCCACCCTAAAAAAACCCCTAAATGCAATACCTGCTCCCTACCCAGTCCATGGAAACCTACCTACCCTAACTCCGGCAACTCACCCCTTTGCTCCAGTGACATCGACTGTGAGAACCTGGCCCGGGACGACCCAGTCTCCCATCTTCTTCTTATCCCACAGTTTTCATCATCTTTTCCTATCTCTGTCTCCCATTATCTTCACAGAACAACAGAAATAAATAGGAAAAAGAAAAAAAAAAGAAATAGAAGATGAGGAAGGCCTGCTGGTTCAACAATGGGGTTCTTTCTTCCCTCCTCCCTCTTCCATCTCCTTTCTTCCGGTTTGAAGTGTGCTACAGTGTTCAACAAATGGGTACTTCAAAGGGATTTTCGGTGCCAATAAAAGAACGTCTAAGGGCACTTTTGTCTTAAAAATGTACCAGCACCTCTACTTTTTTAGAACCAAAAGCTCTGATTTCCAACTGCCCCAAAATGATGTATTTCAATTTAAGAGGATTTGACTCTAGTTCTCTAAAATGGATAGAGGGTAAATTCTGATACCAAACGCATAATTTTTCAAAGCTCTGTACCCTTTAGACATTTAGACAAGTAGATGATGAAAATAGAGATGTCATGCTAAAAACCTGCAATAATAAACTCCCGTCACCATGCTAAGTAAAAATTGTAAAGGGCCCCACTGCGGACTTGATACGGGCCGGCAAACCCTAGCACCTTATATATAAATACATTTACAAACGCCACTACTTCTCCCTTTTCTAGTCTTCTCGATACTTTATTTCTCGGGGGCTAGTGTTAGGGTTGGAGCATTTGCAGAGCAGAAACAATGGCCGCCACCATCGATTCCGTCCAGTGCTTTGGGCGCAAGAAGACCGCCGTCGCGGTCACCTACTGCAGGCGCGGCCGTGGTCTGATCAAGATCAATGGCTGTCCGATCGAGCTTATAGAGCCGGAGATCCTCCGCTTCAAGGTCTTCGAGCCGATCCTCCTCCTCGGCCGCCACCGCTTCGCCGGAGTCGACATGAGGATCCGCGTCCGCGGCGGAGGTCACACCTCCCAGATCTACGCCATCCGCCAGAGCATCGCCAAGGCCCTCGTCGCCTACTACCAGAAGTACGTCGACGAGCAGTCCAAGAAGGAGATAAAGGACATCCTCGTTCGATACGACCGCACCCTCCTCGTCGCCGATCCCAGGCGCTGCGAGCCCAAGAAGTTCGGCGGTCGCGGTGCCCGTGCTCGGTTCCAGAAGTCCTACCGTTAGATCAAGTACATGGAATGGAATCGAGGTTTCCTTCTTCTTCTTCCTCAATCTAATTACTTCTTTAGAGTTTCCTTTTTTTGATCTTTATATTTCATGTTTGAACTTTGCACTTCAGAAATGGATTTTTGTTTTTGTTGGGATCTTATAGTGTTAATGTTGGGGTTGGTTGACTCTTATCGACGGTGAGTGTTAAATAAATTTTTTCTTATAATGTTGATGATGGATGCAATTTAATGGTTATGATTAATGGTAGCTCAGCTGTTTAGAAGTTTCATTTTAATGTTGGATTGTGTTGATGCAATTGTTAAATTCTCATCTGTGAACATGATAGCTCTTCATTAGTCGAAGTTCATGTTTGCTAGTTTTTGAGATCTTTGTATAGATAACTTGCCAGATGATGTTGGGAGAATTGCGCATGGGCTTTGAGTACCCATATTATGTTACAAGGTGCAGTGAAATAAACCTTACAGGTTTTCCTTCTGATGGCTTGAGATATATTACATGTGTTTGAGATGATTGTGTTTACGTTTCTATGTGGAGCTGATGAGATGTAGTTTCAAATGGCTGGTTTAGGTAGTTGGTGAAGAGACTTCAATGTTTGCCTGAAATGTTACATTGATTGGGCGATACGTCCGTCCATTAGAATATGATTTGCATGAACAAAAGAGGGGTCAATTGGTTGGCTTTGTTGTATGGTTTGCCTTTCAGTTGGTATCCCATTAGATATTTGTTTTATTGTTAAAAAGTGAGATCCATTTTTAAGAAACGTTGTGGTTCTTTTTACTATATTTTCTTTTCATTTTTTTCAATTAGGTTTTCCTTGATTGTCTCTTCTATAAGATACATTCAATCCTCTTATGTTCTCAGTTCTTAGCTATGTTCTTTGTGGTAATCCTTAGCATTTGCTTCTTGACAACTTGAACTTGCACTTCTCTTTTTCTTTGGTTGCCAGTGCATTTAGCTACATGCAACATAGTAAGTCAAACAATTGTTTTATGAAAGCGGCCTTCTGTTCAAATGGATACATATTTTCTGTATTCAACTCAAATCTGGTCTTTTTGTTTAATTGTTGCTCCAAGGTAGTAATCCTTAGTACATTGTGGCACGATGTAAGTTTTAACTTCTACTTACTCATGTTCCCTACTCCAGATCCACTAGACTCCCATTCCATTTATTTGTCTCTAATATACTAATTTCAGTCAATTTGAGTTGAAAGCCTGCCTCAAATTTGTTACTCAGCATTTGCTTGTTTTGATGTCTGAATGTTGAAGTATCACATAATTTGTCAAACAACGTAGATCAATAAACTTTACTTTAATTGTTGTTATGTTGTCCATAACAATAGTTGAATAAATAGGGGTTCATACAGGATCCTTGGTTTAATTCAGTTCTAACTGGAAAGGCAGGCGTCCTCACACAGTTCTCATAGTCCCTAGTGTTCCACGACTTTCATTGTTTCAAAGAAGATGGGGATGATTCTAGCTGTCCTTTTCCATTTTACCTTGCTCTTTGGTTTTCACATATCCTATCTTTTTTGGTTTCTATCTTTCATTGTTAGCAGAATTTGTTTATTCTCTTTTGTGAAATAATTATGTCCTGGAAACTTTTATCCTCTTTTGTCAGTAATTTATAAATATCTAGATAATATTCTATTTGTTGGATTTTAAGATTTAATGTGACCTTTTTGACATCAATTTACTTATTTATTATTTTTATACCTCAGATTTTAGCCCTTATCATTTTATTTTAAGTATAAAAAAGTTATGAGTATCCCATCAAGCTACTGATGCCATTCTGGAGAGGCTCTCCTAACTTATTGTTATTATTATTTTTTGTATGCATACAATTTAAGAGGAACAATTTTTTTTTTTTTTTTGAATCATCTGATTTGTTGGCTGTGGCAATTCAGTAACCAATGTGGTCTTTTCACTTGGGATACTGGTTATGGATATTATTTGGGTGCTACGAATAGCAGTTCTGCTCCTGGAATGACTCAAAAGGCATGTGTGTGATACTTTGTGAAATAAAATAATTCTTAGTTGAAGCGGTCAATTTTATGAACGATCTTGATGTCATAAAAGTAATTGCTTCCCAGCCCAATGTGAAGGGCAGTTTAGTTTTATGACACTTTTAAGTGTTGTGGTAATGATGATGTCATTCACCATATGGAAAAAGATAATACTACTGTCCTTCACCATATGAAGTGAAGAAGGATGATACTACTGCTAATCTGGGTGGTGCTGTGAGAAAGCAAGAAATTTTTGAACTTGTGTGTCCTCTAGGGTAGAGGATGGAGGAAACAAAAAAGGAAGCCGAATCTTCCAGCAGGATAAATTGTAATATAGATAGCACAGCGTGTGTAATGATGGAGGGGATGTTTTTCTTTCCTGTGCTTAGTTGGATTAAAAGGAATCAATTGAGGTGGATGCTGTGGCAATTTGTGCAAAGAAGATTTTTAAAGATATTCATTGGAAAATTAGCGATTGAAGTTGTGTCTAAAATCTGATGAAGTGGACCAAATGAAAGCCCAAATTGAAGCAGAAATGGCGTTAGACTTTAATTGAGGTGGATGCTGTGGCAATTTGTAATGCAAAGAAGATTTTTAAAGATATTCATTGGAAAATTAGCGATTGAAGTTGTGTCTAAAATCTGATGAAGTGGACCAAATGAAAGCCCAAATTGAAGCAGAAATGGCGCTAGATCTATTTTGGTAGTTTTGCATTGTGATGTGGGAGAGAACTTCATTTTGTTCTAGGGATTCCACCAGCTCTTTCAGGCAAGCTACCAGTCAACCCTTCTCCGGAAGGCCCGAGGGCGCTTAATGACAGACGCTAAGAATGTAACTCCCTCTAAAGCCGGTGGAGGCTACTATGGTATTCAGCTCTTAGGCCCTTATGTTCTAACTGTATCTACCTACTTATGCTTTACCAGTATGTATCAATGACCTACTTGGGCACAGCTGTTGTTCCTCCTTTTGTATCTTTGCTTTCCTTAGTTAATGAATAAGTCATCTGTCAAGCCAAAAAAAAGAACTTCTTTTTGTTTTTTATTTTAGTGTTTGCGTTCATTTCTGTCGTTTAAGACTGATGAGTAATTTTTTATTGAGTGAGATATGGGAGTCGAGGATGAGATTGGCTTGCTTAGAGGCGCAAATGAATTGGCAGATAGAATGGCTAAATGAGTTGTTGGAGAAGCAGGGATGAGTTCTATTTTCTGTAGTTTTATCTTGTGATATGGGTGAGACAAATGTGCTTTTCCAACATTTGTTTCATCTTCTGAGATACAACTATACATGTTTGACGCATGTCTCAAGGTATGAAGAGTTTGAGCATGTTGTCATAATTTTGAATGATATTAACCATGCATGGACTTATTCTTCCATCATACTTTTCAGAGGTGGGTGCCAGTACTCTGGTTCGACTCAACAGAGTTGATAAGAGAATATGTGTTTAGACCTGTCTCTGTTGCTTCTCTTTTTTGATTGGTAACTTGGCATGGAATGGAATTTGTACTTTGTCAGTAAAAGATAAATTGCAAAGAGAGTTGCTGTTTGTAGGTATTAGTCATAATTGATCAGTGATGGCTGGTTAACATGTGCAAAAGTTGACAAGCCTTGATCCTGGGATCTCAAAGTGGTATTTGTTTTATATATATTTAGAAATGGCGATACAGATTTGGAGTTGACTGGTTTGTTAAGATTTTCTATTTGAGGTTGTTTTAGGTGAATTCTCTCTTTAAGATACGATTCTCTGATTTGAGTGTTCTACAGGATCATTTGTGAGGTGGGGGAGACCCATCAAATTTTTTTCCCTTTTTGTGGGGGAGATTTTTCAGGAGGCCATCAGTTTTTGTGGGGTCTGCCACTGATCCGGCAGTGGTTCAGCAGTTCAGTGATCATTGGTTGCATATTGGTGATGATGTTCTTGGAGTAGTTTCAAAATTGTGCATGAATATTTGTTGGATGTTAGATGTAGCCTTTGCTTAGTGTGGTATTTTTCTAACTGATTTTGACCGCTGTAATAAATTTTCTATGATTTTGACAGCCCAGTAATAACCTGTTAACCATGCATGAAATGGAGATTGTAAATCCATAACCCATGGGTTGACGGTGGTAGGGTATTTGAGGCATGTATACCTTTTTGAAGGGGTGTTTGTTGGTCAGCTCTAGCTCTAGCTTGAGCTTGAATGTTTCAGCCTCTACATGAGTAATTAGTTCTGGCTGGCTGCTCGAAAACACCTCTGGCAGTTTCAATGTGTGAAAACAGAATTTTCTCCAGCGAGCAACAGCCGTCATGTGAACCAAATTTGATACCCATCTAGGCTAGGCCATTAGCATGGGTAGGGGCGGGGGAATCTCTCCATAGATACATTCGATTTGAGCTGTTGTGCTCGGGATTATGAGATTTGGTGTGAACTGTGAACATCGTACACCCCCAGCCAGATAACTGGGTGAGATTGCCCAGGAAAGCGCGACAGAAATACAAACTGTAGTATTATAACATTGCTTGGCTTTTGGATTGCAATGTGCGTTACAGATTGGTTTTCATTTGCGCTTGGGTCAGTACTTCGCTCACTCAGGAGGTATTCTTTTGAGCCACTATCGTTGGCTAGAGTTCAGTTAGAAGAAATAGCACTTGAGAGTTGCAAAGTTGCGTTCGATCATAATTGGTAGAGAGTCACGAATTTGTCATTCTCCATTTCAGGTGCGCCCCATTTTGACGGTCCATAGTCCATACGCTTAGAGAGAGGTTACGGCTGGTGAGAACTTTGTTCACCATCTGATTATTTATCAAGTTTTTTTATTTTTATAACCTAGGGTATTTCTAGTCCAATCAGCCCAGGAGTCTTTGTCCCTGAGCCTTGACAACCGAAAAATGGCACATGCATACCTTCATATTCACTGGGCAAAACTAAGGTAGGTATCCATCGAAGATGGCCAACTGTGCTATACTACTAGTTGGTTAACTATTGATCAAGTGGCAGTTTTCATTCTTTCTAATTTTAATTTTTTAAGATATTATTAATGTCATGCTACCATTTGAGCAATGGATGTGGGTCCTGCATATCATTCTTGCTAGAGCCAGCCAGCCAGCCAGCCAGCGCCAACGGTGAGCGTGCGAACTTTGTGGGCCAACTGAAGGGGACTAAATAACTAACGATTGGAGCCATTTATTCGAGTGTCTTTAATCTTGATGATGGACAGTGTTGTCCTGTGCACTGTGCATTGACACCGTATACCAGACGCACCAAACGAGCTCAAGTGGGAAGCAGGGCGCTCATGGGTTGGGCCAGGTTTGGATATATAATGAGGGCCCGATTAATAATTGGACTGGGCTTGAATTAAGTGATAGAAGGCCCATAGCCCGGCCCGGCTTATGTAAAAAATGCATGTAATTTAATTTGATTAGTGCTCTAATTTCCACAAAGTGATGAAAAGCCCTGTTCGGCCTGGACCAATTGATTAAATGGGAGGCCTTGGGCCTAACTTTTATGGCCCATGTTGGGCCTGGGCCAGTATTTCTAAAGTCGGGCTGGGCCTGGATATGCTTTAGCTCGGCCCATAAACACCCCTAAGCAGGGGCATTTTATATATGCTTGATCACCCAAATTGTGGCTGGATATAAATGGGATCCGGATTCAGTTGGATCGACGATACCTGGTTAACAGTGGTATTATTTTAGAACATATTTGTTTAGAGTTTCAATAGCCTGAGTGTAAGGTGCCCGTCCATGACAACAGCTTGTACAAATTATAAAGGTTAGAACCTAGAACTCGATGTTACTCTTCCTACTGCGTAGCTTTGTGGCACCTCCTCGCATGTCATACATGCTTTCCAAAGTCTAAATGTTAAGCTTGATTGGCTGATCTTCACCATTGAAATTAAGTTGTATATGAAACACCGGTTGAACGTCCATTTAGAGTCTTGCCCCTCAAGGAAAGAAAAAGTTAGGCTAGTTGGTGACTATATATATGGATAAGGATGTTCATCAATAAAATATATATAAGAAGTGATCATATGCTGATGTCCGCAAGGGAGATTTAATGCAAATGAGTTAGTTTCACCTAAGTTGGCTCAGCATTTGCTTGATCTAAACCCGTTCAAACCGCACGCCGCCCTCTTACTATGAACGTCATCTAAACTTACTTAATTGGGAGTGATGTAAACCATGAGATTGGAGTTTAGAAGTAGACACCTAGATCAATATTTAGTTTCTTTTTTCACATATTGATCAATCTAACGATGGTATTACTTTTGATTGAATTGAAATTTAAGCTGCTACTGATTCATTGGAAGGCATGGAATATGAATGGCTTATATCAAGAAAAAAATAAACCCTGCACGAGGCAACATAAATCATCCCACACTCATGTGTGCATAGGATCAGTCCTCAAATAGTGTAAGCAGGGGCGGACCTAGGTACAAGGGTATGGGGCTGAAGCCTCCACTCATACTTAAGAACCCCTGCAACTACAAGTACTGAAAATTAATGTTTTTTCACATTCTCCCCTTCTTCCAATATTTCTTTTACATAGAGCCCCCTCAAGTTGAATTTCCTAGGCGCCCGTGAGTGTAAGGTAGTTTTGATGAGAAAACCAAAATCCAGGTAAATCAAAAGAATAAAGATGAAAGCATAGAGGCTCAGTCCACTTCAAGTAGTAGAATATATGATAAATTCATTTAGTTATGGTTAGAAGATCAAAATTCCAAGCTCTCCTAGGTCTCTTAAAAGCAACAATGAGATTATACAAAACAAGTTCCCTAAGATGATAAGACATGAAGCGGGCAGCAAACTAAAAAAACAGAGAGAACACCTGATGATATGTCGGCCAAGAAATGTATCATCTACAGTGTAGTCAACTTGCCATTGTCTCAAACAATATCTCAACCACTACAATACAGTACCTGAAGTATTGAAATACACAGCAACAGAAAAAACATGAGACTAGTGTTTGACAACCCAAAGAAATGAAGACATGAGATGTACTTAATGGCATCATATAACACTCATGTAGGAACGGAAGTGGTATAATAATATGGGAATGACAAACTGATCCAACTGAAAAACTCAATTCTTATCGGAAATTGGTCTAATTGATAACTTTCAAAACAATTTTCACTGGCCAAGAGATGCTTATCGAACCAAATACTTAAATCTCAGATCATAAATTTGAAAAATGCCAATAAAGGGATCTACTCATATTTTCTTCCCTTAATGTGACTACATCATTTACCATACATCACTGCTTGCATCAGCAAATATTTTGTTTTCTTGCAATCTTGATGTTTGGGGCACTTGTTTTCTCAAAGCTAAGCATAATGATCTTTGAATTATACATTCTTTTGAGATTAAATCCAACAATGATTAAAGGTCAGATCTGGCCTTAGAAAGGGAAAAGGACAGCGGTGGGGAGTGCAGGAGGTAGTATTGTTTGAACAGTCTCCTCTTGGGAGAAAATGCCTGGGGTTTAGTCGAAACCTTTTAAAACTGTACTCATGTATTGAACCTCAAACTTCATTGACTTATCCCCTATAAACGCAGGCCCCTCTGGTATAGGTCTGATTTGGGATCAATTGTGATTAATGACTCTTCAGGTACAACTTGAGCAAGTCCCCAAGCACAAAGCTGGATGGTGCACCCACCCTCACTAGGAACTGGCCAATGTGTTAGCCAAAAAAGGGATCTATGTCCTTGATGTGATCCACCAAGCGAAGCAGAATCTACTACAGATATCCCAATTAATGGCATTCACCAAGTCCTCTTCCACAACCACCTGATGGAGCCTCCCAACACCTTCCTACATCCCACTAACAAAGCTGCAACCTTCTCCACGTCCAATCACTAGGATGCAAGACCACAATAAACACCAAACCATTTATCATGCTCATCCTTGGTAATTCGGCCAACACTATCAGGATCTGAATTACCCATAGAGCTGCTGTCAGAGGGAGCTTGAATGTCTCTAGTGAGAGAGCTTTATCATCAAAGCCTTGTCCCAACTATGTTGGGGTTGGCTACATGAATTCTATTTTGCCGTTTCAATCTATCCTGACCCAAATCCTTGGATAGGTTGCACTTCTTAAGATTCAACCTTACTACTTCGATCCACGTTATATTCAACCTACCCCTTCCCCTTGGTTGGCCATCAACCTACATAGAAAAACTATTCTTCACCCGCGCAATTGTTGGTCGGTGCTTGACATGTCCAAACCATCTTAAGTGGGTTTTTCTCATTTATAATATATTGATGCTACCCCTAAATGTTCCCTAATGTGCCCATTTCTACTTCTATCCTTCCTATTTTTAGCACACATCCACCTCAACATTCTCATCTATACTACATTCATTTTGTGCATGTGTTGCTTCTTGATTGACCAACATTCCGCTCCATATGTTATAGCTAAGAGCTACTTGATCCACCACGGAAATAGGCTCCTAGACTTACTAACCAAAGAAAATAGAAAGGCCACTCATTCAACCACCCATTGGAAAGGTCAATTTGAAACAAGCCAAGTGAGCAGATAGTTGAGTAAGCCCTCAACCCATTCCAAGTGCACCACACGAAAATGGAGAGGCTATACAAAAGAATCTTCTGCTTTAGATTACTCATTTACACTAGCACTCATCAGAAAGCAAATACTAAGTTCTTTTGGCCTAAATGAATCAATTACCTGCAGGTATTCTTCAATGAGAGTCTCCATACAAATAACTAAATCCACTTTCTTTGTCGGTAAAAATCCCTTGAAATTCCTTTTTTTTTAAATGGCAAATTCAAATTGATACTCTTTCTGCATGTTTTATGTTTTATCTATATTATCGATCCTCAAAAGTAATAATTACTTCAGTCAATTATATGTTTGTCAGTTAGTCCTTTATCTCAAAAGAACTAGAGTGCCTTAGTCCTTCGAACAGTAAAGGTAACCCATCAACAGATATTTCCTCTTCTTTAAGATGTCGCATTTCGTTCTGTCAAAGAAAAAGATCTCGTGCAAACTAGGCGGTATCAGGGAAGAGATACAATTTGGTGCTTCTCTTTGCCATTGACAAGAATTCTTGTGCCGGTGCAGCTATTCAATTTGCCTACTCAAGAAGAGAGAACTACATTGAGTGAAGTGGAAAGAAAATTCGGTTTTGTGATAAGGCAAGATGAAAGAGAATAGATGACTTTAATCTAGGAAATTTATTCGGAGGTGTCATGGATACTATCTCTCCTCCTATCAACCTGTGAATACTGAATAGGCACTACTGTGTTTTTCTGATGCTGTATTTCTCGTTTCTTGGAGGAGACATGCAGGTCGCAAGTCACAACTCCATCATTAAGTTCCTTTCTTTATCACTCTCTTTGTCCATGCATTGTCACTGGCTCCTATACCAAAAGGCATTAAGGCAATAAGAAGCTTTTGCATGTTCACCTTGAAAGCTGATGGGTAGATGAGATGGCTTTCATATAAATCACATGGGAGATGACTAATTCCTAGAAGATTAAGATCCATTGCAGTGAAATAAATATTCTCATAAATTTTCCAAATGGAAGTGTCATAAGAAATAAAACACAACTGGTTTGGCGAAGGGGTTTGCTCATGGCCCAGATGATTTAGAAATCTTTATTCAGTATTCATGCTTAATGCGATAGGAATTGATCTCTGTTACCCACCAGCATGAACTAACCACCACAGTATGATTATTTATTTATTTATTTATTTATTTTTGTGTAGAAAACCACATTAAAGAAACATTCTTACATCATGATCATTGTCACAAGCATCAGATTTTACTGGTGTGGAACGGGAGATGAAATTATGTTGTCTAAAAAAGGTCATATGGGTTGAAGAGAAATATACTCATGCTTAATTTGAAAAGCTCCTTGGATCACTATAGAACATTTTTTATGAGATGTATTGCTGATCAGTCAACACAGCTACAAGTGTTGCTTATGATGTTCCAGTTGGAGATGATTTTTGCACTTATTTTCAGATTTCAAGAAATACTTGAGCATTTTGAATGATATATGCCTGTTAAAATAATATTTCTTAACAAACAGATTGCCATGTCCATAGGCAGAAAACTTCTCTCTCAATGTAAATACACTTTCTGAAGACTCATCATTAGAGAAAAATAAACAGACACGGCCTCAGAAAAAAAAAAAGAACCTAGATACTGGTTTTGTATAGTCAACCCCAGTTTCAATTTATCTTACCATCATCAAATATGGTTCAACTTCATTAGGGGAGTGACAGTGAATAATACATAGACGTTCCTCAAACATCTCATGTTGGAGTTGTCTGTTGGAATTCATTTTCATCATTATCAACAGAGTCTAACCCATCTATCAGCGTTGGCTTCATGAGGTTTACTTCTCCACTCATCCTTATTGAGCTAAGTTATGTTACTCCACAATAGAATGTAAAGAGTTCTGAGTTGTGGACCTCATGTTCTGGTCTATCATGATGCAAGATTGTCTCGAATGTTTAATTAATGGCAACGGATCTGCCTGTGGATAATGTCTCTTTGTAGGAAATTCAGTTGCAATGAGAAACTAAAATGCAATATGTCATTGCCAAGTCAAGCCAAGTCAAATGTTTAAGCTGATACCAGACTGCGGCACATCAAATTGTGAGCCTAATGACTAAAGAAGTTGGTGAGGAGTTTGGCTTTCATGTTCCATCGATTTTGTAATGGGTGGCAATAAGTAAGATGCTATCCATATTTCATCAAAGCTTTTGTTTCTTTGTTTTTATTTTTTATTTTATCTTTGTTTGTGCAAGTTTGCACATGTGTGTGCACGTGCACATAGTAAACACAAAGAAGCGGCAATCATTTTATCTAAGACAAGTCCCAAGAAATTTCAACTCCGTGTATCATCAAAGATTCAAAGGATCAACTGGTGGAACACTGTCTATTCCAAATCTACTTCTTTTCATAACTCAAGGGGTAAAAAAAAAAGATTGCCACTGGCTGGATATTGCTCATTCAAAATGATAAGAATATATGAAATGGGACACCACCTCAAAACACCAATGAACTAGATGGTCATGCTGTTTCACATTAGTTCATGATTGCTCAACCTTAAAAAAAAAAAAAAATTCAAAATGTAAAGCAGAAGTACCTGAATCGCCACTAAATTTGTTGACCTCTCTCTACCCTACATTCCGCATGTTGCACACCATAAATCTTGATTTGGTCTGAGAATTTTAAAAGGATTGCGCCCCTTCAATCATATTTGAAAACTCCAATCAGCAAGTTTGACAATTCTACTAGCCATGGAAGAAAAACATCCATGATTTTGAACTCTTAAATGCAATAATGCGCAAGACGACATAAAAGCAGCTGTTTTAGAGGAAAAGTTCACCAACCATTTTTGAACTGCTGTAAGTGGATGATTTCTTATAACAACTGCAACACCATGAGTGAGAAAAGAAACAAGTTGAAAACCAAGAGATAAGAAAATTGGGAAGGTGAAGCAGATGCCACAAATTGAAAAGATCCATTATAGGTGCCTGCAACTGTCGCAGGGTTTCTATTAACCACACCAGCATTCTTGCAAAGTCCCGCAGGCGCTCCTGCCTGCAAAGTTCCACCAACGACAACTTTATACATGGTCACAGGCAGAGAAAATGTGGGGAACTTCCATCCTAAATTCACTCAACATATAAAAGATAATTAAAACAGGAACACAGTGGGAAAACAAGGAAAACTAAATTCAGATTGTCAAAAGCAGCATAAGGGAAGTATCGGGACTACAAATATATGGTAAATAGCAACCTGTAAGATGAATACAGTTACATCCACATTCCTGCATCAGCCTGGTGTGTTAACATATATATGATATGATATCGATAAACGTACAGATTGAAGGATATGGCATGGAAGCAGAATGCCCTACAGAGTTTTTTTCAAAAGATTTAGTTTGTGACTTTGTGTAGCACAGTTTTTATAGTTTTATATCTAAAATATATTGTTTATGACAATTATGTTTTACAATTTATAGATAAATGGATCTAATATGAAATAATAAAAGATGAGTATATGGCGAAATATTATATTTGGACTAGATTTAGCTCTGAGAAACTTTTGCAGTTGATTTCATCTTTATAACATATAAAAGGACATTAAAAAAAAAAGAAGAAGAAGTACGGCACCTTATTGATATTTATGAATGACAAGTTTCATTCATATTTCAACATCTGTACCCATATCAAGGTATAAATAAGGGAAACAAACCTGGCAGGCTAACACAGTATTACAACCACACAATGTTTGGCCATTCATTTTGTCAATGGCATCAAAAACACCTCCTCCATCGCTTCTCTGTAAATATGCAGACTCAAATTAGGTAAGTAAGCATTATCTAAACTGCATAAATAGAATTTTCAAATTTGAGATATTCAATACCATGTAAAAGTTTACAGCCAGAAAGTTGGGCATTATATTTCCACTTGCTTTGTAACATGCATCAACTGTTTCAGCAAGACTAGTTGAATGCTCTTTGCAAGCATCTTCACTCTGTGAAGGGAATGTAGGGAAATAGTTCTGCAGAAATAGACCTGCATTCCTTGATTTCAGTGGTTGAGACTCCTTCCTGTTTGAGCACGAGCCTTGTGCAATTCCCCCATCTCCAGCTGTGAGTTCCAACTTCCAAGTTATTAAAAATCAATAACACAACACAATACAGACTAGCTGGGGATTATGGTAAATTCAGATAGATGAATCAACTGTTTCTGCTGCAATTGTAGTATTAACTCAAAGTATAAATCGGCCAACTCTATGCCCGATGCTTTGTCCAAACAAGCCTTAGGAGGGTTTTATTTTGGAAGTTTGGTGGGGGTGGGGTATAATGCTCTTGTACCTGCTTTAGTATTTCTCTTTTTGTAACTTCCTTTTTAATGAAAATGTTGTTACCATTAAAAAAAAAAAACTCTTAAAGTATAAATAACTAGCGTTCCAGTTAAGAGGAAAAGATCCTTCAAGGTTGAGAAACAAGTCAAAATTAGTTTTTTCAGTAACCATTACCTAATACCCACGATAAATTACATAGGGGTACCACATGATGCTTGGCTGGAAGACATTCCATTTTATTGTTTGACCCAGCAATGATAAAGGAGGGCCCCACGTTTCAATAATATGGGGCCCATTTGAAATGGACCATGACCAATATATCTCATCAGATCAGATGAAGATGGACAACTACTGCCAATGGATCACATTCAAGATGGGCTCCATAAAACAGTTAGGATGATCCTTTAATAATAACATTTTTCATATATTACATCCACCATAGTGCTCACAAAATGAATTGACCTTCAAAAGTTGCCCCTGGCCCCTGCACAAACAATTGTTTTTTTTTTGTTGGCTGAGTGAATTCCCAATTGATCATTGAATAATTTCTCAAACATGCACATATTTCCTACCAACCTATAATATATATATATATATATATATATACTGTTAAGCAAAATCCACAAAATAATGTCATGTATTGGAAGCATTATTACTTACGCTCATTCTCAACCATATACCGCCATTGGTAAGCGATTCCTTCATCCGCTTCCTTGGAAGCAACAGAAGTGAAAACAAGCAGACGATAATTCTTTGCAATCATGTCAGTCACAGTTGGCCAGTCTCTGCCATTTGCAGGCATTTGGGAGACAGGAAACCAATATTTGAGCAAGTCTGCATCAGTAAATAGCCTTGTTAACCCTTTAGGAGCATGGACATAATCCTCAATGATAATGGTTACAATCTCCGATGGGTTCTCTGTCAAGAAAGCTTCCACTTCTTTCAATGTGTTGATTGCAGGTTCCTACATGTAAAAAATCCAAAATCACTAAAATCATTTGAAACTGCTCTCCTCAAAATGAACAACATAGGATAGTCATATGAGATACCAAACAATGCCCACCCCAAATCACTAATGCATTTGATCAGGCAGGTAAGCCTCACTAAGGGATTTGGGTTTTTATTTTATTTAAGGAAACCAAGCAATGGACCAAGTGACAAACCATCTAATTGATCCTTGAATATATTGTCCTTTTAACCATCAGTTTATGGGAAATAATTGAATGGACAAGATTGTTCATTGCGGGCGTTGTATGTATCATTTGCCGATAAAAAACAGGGCCCACTAGATGAACAGTCTGGATCACTGAAAGTAAGCTGCTTTTGCACAGATTGGTGATCTGAACTAAACTGCAGTGGGCTACATATGAGTATTGTATACAAAGCTTACAAAAGAAGCGAAAATTTAGGCTTTGAAGGCAGTGAAACTTACAAAAGCAGTAAAATTGTAGCATTGCCCCTGCATCGAATGGCAGAGCCAGATATCACCCTCAAAATCGTACATATCCAGCATCAATCCTCTCACCCCATTCTGAAATCCACCCAAACATTCCCAATTTCATGGGTTTATAAACTAAACATACTAATACTAATTATCAGAAAAAACGAAACGAATAAGAAGAATCATTTCAGTAGTAGAGAGAGAGAGAGAGAGAGAGAGAGAGAGAGAGAGAGAGAGAGAGAGAGAGAGAGAGAGAGAGAGAGAGAGAGAGAGAGAGGAGAG